>SZWC01008288.1:591-12798 GCA_023375785.1 Penium margaritaceum
GGGGCATTGGCACAAACCACCAAGTGCATAGGTCTCCACCATCAAGAAAACTCTCATAGTTATGCATGTGTGAACTAGGTGGCTAGAATGCACCAAAGATAACTCATAAAATGCAATATAGATGATGGAGCAACATCGAAGCAAACGGAGAAGCTTTCACAACACAATCGTATCTACCACTCAAAGAAGCTCAAAGCTCAGACACCAACAATTCTTGGATACTAGGGCATTCGGATAATGTTCCAAATTTTCCACCAAATTCAGAAGCATGAGATGGGATAAAGTCTTAAACGTGTGTTGTGAAGTAGATAGCTAAAGATGGAGAGTGACAATCCACCCACGATTTCATTCGTGCCCATGGTTGCAACCAACTCAAGCGAGTGGTCTGCCTCACCACTGGAAGATACCTAGGGTTTGATTATGGGCCCCAAGTATTCTATTCAAGTAGGTAATGGATACAAACAGAAGTGTTTTCAACGTAGAGTAAAGCAAAATGAGTCCCTTATTCTACATCATGTCTTGCTCATAACGCAATTCACTACACAGTTATAGAATTTGGCTACAAACTCTAATCCTACATTTACAAGTCTTCCCTTAGCATGAAGTAATTCAGAGGACATGGGCCACATTAGTTCTTACACAACTATTGAATAAGTGGAGATAAATTGGGGAATGGAGAAATGTACGACTCCACCCATCGCTCTTCCCACGTATGGTAAAATTTTCAATGAAATGACCATCTTGGAAAGGACGGTGTTTAGGGCTTCTGTGTTATGTCCCAGACGTACGCGAGTCCTAGGATTCCACTCATGGGCAATTGTGTCCTTACATTTGTGGCCTACCATGTGTAGACTTTAGGATTCTTACACCGATCAGCAGAGGGCATTTGGCCACCTGATCCAACCTCCGGTGTTTCGTTGTAGACCGTTCTGATAACTTCGTCCACTTTCCAGTGTTGTCGATAAGGGTATCACAAACCGTATTGATGTTTTGGTACAATCCCATTTACTTCTCAATGACACTCTCTTTTTGATGCTATTCTTTTGGACTTTCATGAAACTGCACCTTGATACTCTCAAAGCTCCCTGACTTTTGGACGGCGCTTCTCGAAGAAGTCACTCATGACGCGACCTTGCACACGTCGCTTGGTTCGAGCACCGAGGACCCAACAAATGCCTCATTGTCATTCTTGTCATTGTATGTATGTGCTTGAATTTGTTTGATACTAGTCATCAAAGTACACTTACTACTAAACAAAAGTTATCCATCTATACCATCTCCTCAAATTGTCTACTTCCCCACATCTCATCCCTGTGAATCATCTACATTCCGGTTGGCATAACACTTGGAATCAAAGCACAGCAGCGCTAGACGGATAGCTCATGCATAAACTACAAGGCGACAACTCTCTAGGAGTTTTTAGCACATCTCCACCATTCCAATGTTTTGCAGACCTCGCGACAACAACGGTGAATGAGTAAGCACACTCGGTGATGAGTAGAAGTAACTGGCAAAGACCCTGATGGAGGAACAACAAGGAAAAACCGACGCTCTCCAGATGAACCAAGCAGCAACAACAGATTTCGCTACAAAATGCACGGTACCAATGACCGATTCGGTGATGGATGCTTCTGTTGGCCTGAGGGTGAGTGTAAACCTTGGAGGGTCCCTAGGAGTGGCTGATTCACACCACCAACTGTTTTTGGAGAGACTAAAACTGTGGAGGCAACTCGTTCCAAGGATGGCAGAAAATTGGTCGGAGAGTTAAGCAATAGTTTTGGCCTGAATTGAATGCGAATAAACACTTGAAAAATGCTCTCAAGGAGTGGCATTTTATAGCCACAGATCTAAGCTTTCCAGAACACCAAAACATGCCAGACTTGGAGCTTCCAAGCAAATTCTATGGCTTCTAGAGTGGCCCTTGGTAGGCTGTCCTTTTCCCACCTAGGAAGGCATCCCTTCCTTCCTTTAGAAGCTTCTGTCCCTTCCTAGATTCCTCAGCTTGCTTCTAGTAGGAGGGAAGGTATCCTTAAGACCAAGGCACCCCTAGATGCCTTGTAGAACAAGTCACCCCTTCAGGAAGGTGTGCCACCTTCCTGGACCCTCACCTGGCCTTCTAGAACCTTAAGGAGGATTTCAAGAGTTTGAGCTGGCTTCCTGGCATATATTTTTCACCTCCCTTGAGGCAGGGCAGAAATTGATCTTGTAGAACTTGAACCCGGGCCCATGCCTCTAGAGGTGGACACCATTAACCACTAAGCCACAAAGGCTTGTCTTTTTGGTGTTCCTTTTTGGAGTCACTCCTACCATGATGAGGAGCATCTCTCCAACAATGTCCCCCTTGCGCATCACCCATGGCAGTTGTTCATGCTTAACCTGCAACTCAAGAGGCTTGGGAAAGCCCAAGCTCCATGCAAGTAGCATCATGCCTGTCCTTGGGTTGCGCCTTTGTCATGGCATCACCAAGCATGTGCTTTGTGCCGTAGTGCACAAGCACCACATCACCCTTTGCAACGAGGTCTCATACAAAGTGATGCAGCATCTCTATGTGCTTCGTCCTCCGGTGTAGCACAGGGTTCTTGGTCAGGCTGATGGCACTCATGTTACGTTGAGTGCCGTCGGCTTCTTCTGCGTTACCCCAATCTCCTTGAGTAATTTCCATAGCCATAACGCCTCCTTTGCAGCTTCCGCGAGCGCAATACATCCGCCTCAGTATTGGATAACGCCACACAATCCTGCTTCCGGCTTGCCCAAGACACCGCTGCACCACCAAGCACAAAAACATAGCCCGATGTTGACTTGCGGTCATCAACATCACCTGTCCAGTCAGTGTCAGAGTAGCCAACCAACTCAAGGGAGTTAGTCCAGGCTCCTCCTCCAAACACAAGTCGTGACTATGTCGTCGCCTTCAAGTAGCGGAGGAATCTCTTGACCGCTTGCCAATGTAGCGGCCCCGGATCAGCAACATAGCTGCGGACTTGTCCCTCAGCAAAGGCAAGATCAGGTCGCGTTGCCACTATGGCATACATTATGCTGCCAACTGCGGACTGGTACGGTACTTTAGCCATTTCCTCTTTTTCATCTTCTGTGCTTGGGCCCATGCTCGAGCTCCACTCACATGTCGTTGTCATAGGCGTGCCGATGGGGTTGGACTCCTCCATGTTGTAGCAGCGGAGCACCTCCTGCACATATTTTTCTTGCCCCATCTCTAGCGTGCGTGCTTTACAGTCCCTCTTGATGGCAATTCCTAGGTAGTAGTCAAGCTCGCCCATGTCTGTCATCTTGAACCGGCTGCCAAGCTGTTTCTTCAGGCTCTTGAGCTCCCCCTCGTCCGAAGACACAAGGATGAGGTCATCCACATAGAGGACGACGATTTGGTGGAGCCCCGGCTGCTTACGCGTGTACACACTGTGATCCGCCTCGCAACGCTTGAAGCCAAACTTGTTAGAGTGGACAATTACTGCGCTGGTCTACTTCTCCGCTCCTGTAACAACTTTACTGCAATCGGAGGACCATACATGGAGTTACAGATTTTACAGTGTTTTACCGGGTTCAGTTTAGCTGGGAATCTTCCGCAGCTTTTTCACCAAGACCTTTCCTGGTATCAAGTTCCTTGGGGTGTAAAGGGCTTGGACTGTAAATAGTGTGTCGGCATGCGCACGAGGTAGCGCATGCCATCTACTGCCTCTTACGAGGATTGGGAACTGCACGGTGTATAGTGTTGCACAAGCACATCAGCTGCGAGGGTCCCAACCTGACTACCATGCAAGCCTCCGAGGTTGGAGAAGCCAAGCTGCTGCGTCATCACCAACATGCAGCAGACCTACAGCTGCCACATCACCAACCTACGAGGAGAGCTCTGCTGCAACCTTCAATCTACAATCGCATGCAACAAAATATACGATGGAGGATGAAAGCTTCTTTTGGAAGCCACTTCGCCAAGAAAGTGCTCCATCAAGCTGGATGAAGCTTCCTCGGCAAGGAAGCTTCCCCAGGCTAGAGCCAAGGACCGAGTAATTATGCAAAGCTAGAAGAAGCTTCCCTGGCAAGGAAGCTTCACATCTGCAACATCTATGAGGTGACTGTTGCCACCACACAAGAGGAAGCTTCTCCTCAAGGGCGGTCATCTTGCCAAGGCCACGTGTGTATAAAGGCAACGGCCCTGTCACACCTCAATAACAACCCTGTGATCATTTGTGGTCACTCTGACACAGAAGCCTCCTTACCTCAGAGCTTTAGACTTCCAGCTTCTCATTCATCGTCATCACCTTGGCTACTGGAGTGCCATCTGGAATGCCCAAGACAAGACTCTGCTGGAGTTCGCTCTGAAGACCACTGTTAGACTGGCATGTGCGTGCCAGCCTGGGTGGAGGAACGCCTGACTACCTGGAGGCCATACTACCTTGCAGACGGTGGCTGAGCCGAGACTCTTGTGTCAACGGCCTAAATGGCCTAGCAAGAGATTATCCCCTGTGGATGCCACGTAGATGAGAGCTATGTACATAGTGGTGTTTAGGTTGCCACTACTCGTACTCTATAGTTTGTACTATCAATCAAAGAGATTCATTTCTCAGTCTGTTTTTTTTCATTCACAGTTCCAGAGATAGTACATGTCTTCTTGCTGAGCACCAAGATCTATGTACAAGCAGTAAGGAACCTAGACCTTACTGCACTTTCTCTTCCGTTGTGCAAAATTTGACATGGTATCAGGGCATAGGTGGTGCTTTCAGCAAGATTAGCAGAGTGTAGTGTTGTGGATTGGTGGAGCCATGCTTCACCATCCCTATACAACCTCAAGGAGGAAGCCACAGCTGACTTCTCTCAAGTGTGCAGCGCGACCGGCCTTCGCGATGTCTGGCCTCCACAAGTCAAGAGCATCAAGCCACCATGAGCAACATGGATGAGGGCCAGAGAGCTGGATCCCCTGTTCTTGATGATCAATCTGTCCTGCATGGACTGCGCATGGGCCAAGACCGAGGGCGACATGTAGTAGACCACGCACAATGCAAAGCAGCTGAGGCTGAGCGCTTGGCGGAAGAGGCACAGCGTATGGCACAGCAAGAAGCCGCGGCGCGCCAGGCTGTGGAGCATGAGCGGGAGGCATTGAGGCAACAACTTGGAGCCCAGGAGCTCCTTCAACAGCAGCAGAAACTCTCACAAGCCGCTCAAGCTTCTCACACGCAGCTGTTGCAACAAGCAAATGCTGACCAAGCTGCTCAATTTGCCCAGCTGCGCCAACAAATGGCTTGGCTTCAACAACAACTACAACCGCATCAGCAGCAGAATCAGCGGCAACAACAGCAGATGCAGTGGCAGCCAACGTCACAGTCGTCATCTGTACATCTGCCTCAAGGGAATCCTCCTCAAGTCATGCAACCAGCCATCCCTACGTAGGCACAACCTGGTGCACTTGCCCAAGGAGGAATGCCACAGCAGCCACAAGCTGCTCCGATGGTGCCTCCCATAGCACCATTTCAACAAGCAAACCAGGCACAAATGCCACCAATCAACGCGGCACAGCCGGCAGCAGCAGTACCAACTACAGTGATGCTAGATTTTCAGCAAAATCCAGCCAGACCTATGCAGCAAAACCCCGTGCAAAGCCCTACAGCGGCTGTCCAAGGCAAACCTTTCCAATGTCTGAAGGACACTGTGCCCGCATCAGCAACATCATTGCAACTGCACAAGATCTCCATCCACAAGTTCGACGGAGAGAACTTCCAGCACTGGGCATACAAGTTCAAGCAAGTCGCCCAGATCCATAGTCTTTGGAAGTTCTACAACGGGTACTACTCTCCTCCACCACCAGGGTCTCCACCACAAGTCGTGGCGAAGTCCAAGTACTTCACCGATGCTACATTCATGGTGCTGGACAATCAGCTGACACCTCACATCCAGCAAGCAATCCAGATGTACAAGGGAACTTTAGAGCCTGCACGCCACGCATGGTCCTACTTGCTGCGGACCTACATGTCTGGCGACTCCACCTTCAAGTTCTACCTCCTAACCAAGCTCTCACACATCAACTTGAGCAGTTGTGACAGCGTCGAGTCCTACATCAACAAGGCAAAGTCACTACGGGACCAGCTCGCGGTGACCGACGCTCCTGCCTCAGAACTTGTTTTCATAACTTTCCTCCTCAACGGCCTGACTAGAGACTGGGACGACGTGCCTAAAGTGCTGAAATTCAAGCATAAAGCAGAGCTGACAGAATCCTACGTCTGCAAGATGCTGCTCACCGAACAACGTGATCGGCTTCTAGCAAAGGAGAAGGAGCACATTCTTTCTAATGCAACTTACCAAGGTATGAGCGCAGTTGTCAGCTCCACTCAGCTGTCGTGGAAGAGCCAATCCACGAGGAAGTCAGCCTCCTCCCAGTGGTCCGCCCAATCAGGCCCGAACGCCAGCAAGCGCAGTGCAGATGGCCAGAAGCCCGGATCGCGGCCGGTAATAGTGTGCTCATATTGCAACAAGAAGGGACACAAGGCCATCAACTGCTTGAAGTGGATGAGAGAGGAGCAAGGGGAGAGACAGGGAAACAAGTCAGGAAGCAAGGGGGAGAAGAAGAGTGGAGGAAAAGAGAAGCAGAATCAGAAGAAGGGGAAGCAGCCTAAGAAGAAGGAGGTAGACCAAGGCAAGACCTACGAGTACACAAGGTCTTTGTTCGAACTTTCCGGGACACAGAGCGACAAGCTGGTTCGCTCTACCTACGTGTGGTATTTGGACAGTGGGTACACTTTGCACATCACGTTCGACAAAGCTTGCCTACACGAACTCCTTCCTTCCTCAAAAGACTTCGTCACCGTGGCCAACAATAAGCAAGTGCCAGTGCTGGGGAAAGAGAAAATGACCGTGACCGGGTACAAGGGTGTCCAGGTCAATTTTGGTGATGTGCTCTACATACCTGACATTGAGGTGAACCTTCTCTCACTCGGGCAGCTGATGAAGAGGGGAGCACGCATCGTCAGCAGCGGAGAACACATTGCTTTGAAGAGTCGTGAAGGTGAAACCTTCGCCGAAGGCCGCCTGCTACCACACGGCATGATCGAGCTGGACTTCAGTGCCCCAGCTTCGAGCAACTCCAAGTCTCCCTTCGCAGCAGCTAGTCTCCACCAGACCTCTAGTGCAGAACTTCTTGTGTGGTATAAACGCTTCGGCCACGTCAGCAACCAGCTTGTGCAGTTAATGCACAAGAAGTCGTAGTTCAGTGGCATTGACATCAAGGACAATGGTGGCAAAGACACATCGCAGCCGTGCGAGGACTGCGTTCGTGCGAAGCTACCTCGTCAGATGTTTGCTCCAGCCTTCAAGTGTGATGTCAGCCAGTTGTTGAAGCTGGTACACACTGACATCTACGGACCACTTCCAACAGCAACTATGAGTTCGGGGCATCTCTACTTCCTTCTATTTGTGGAAGATGCAACCCGATTCGTATGGATCTACCCTCTTTGCATAAGAGATGAAGCTCCTACATTCTTCATCAAGTGGCTGGCGATGGCAGAGAGGCAGAGCAAGAAGAAGTTGCAAGTTTTGCACTCAGATGATGTTGGTAAGTACACGAGCGCAAGGTTCATGTCTCGTTTGGAGGACATGGACATTGTACAGCAATTCTCAACAGCCTACACACTGCAGCAGAATGGCGTGGAAAAAAGAGCCAATCACACGATGCAAGAGACGCTAAAGGCAATGCTTTTGGGTGTCCAACTTGATAAAAGCTGGTGGCCATACGCTTTGAGGCAAGCGGTCTGGGTGCGCAACCGCGTACCGCACGTGTCTCTCCCTGAGATGACACCATTTTAGGCCTGGCATGGTGACAAGCCTGACGTCACCATGCTCAGAACCTTTGGCTATATGGCACTGTTCCATGTGCCTAAGGAGCGCCGTAAGGAGCTGGTTGACAAGGTGTCATGGGGTGTCTTTCTTGGACAAAGCCCCAACATGAAAGGATGAGAGTTCTACGACGTGGAATCGCAGCGGATCACAGTGAGCCGCGACACCATCTTCCTCGAGAACCTCACCCGCCAAGCATGGGAGCAAAAGCACAGGACTGCACCGGACTTCCTGCAAACCTTCTACGACTCCTACAACTAGTCATTGGAGCAAGCTGACGCAGATCCATAACCACTAACACTTCTTGATCTGGACCATGCGAGCAAAAAGGCGGTGAGCTTGAGTGTGTCCCTCCAAGGAGACGACCATGTACGAGTCTCCAGAGACCACCATTCTGTCGGGATGATGAACCCGAGATGGTGGGACTGGAGGATGGTGCGAAGGCGACGCGGAAGCAAGAGACGCCAGGGGGAGAGCACAAGAGGCGCATCACATGCCTCCTACAACAGCAGATGGAGCATAAAAAAGCAGAAGAGAATGAAGCAGAGAACAACAGGGCCATCACAACATGTTGTCTTCAAGGAGGACACTGACATCCTTGCTGATTTCACCACAACTCATCTCGTCGCATTGTTCACAACTGCTAAGGAACTTCCACCGGAGCCGAAGACTCTCAAGGAGGCTCTCAACGGAGAGCACGGAGCAGAATGGAAAGCTGCATTGGATGCGGAGTACAACAGCCTCATGGACCAAGGCACGTGGGAGCTCGTTGAGCTACCCCTGGTTCACAGCCCGTCGGGGTCAAATGGGTCTTCCGCATCAAGATAAAAGCTGATGGGAGCATCGACAAATTCAAGGCACGTTTGGTGGCAAAAGGATTCTCATAGGTGGAAGGAAAAGATTTCTTTGAGACTTACGCCCCGATGAGCCGCTACACCACAGCTCGCATCATGCTTGCAGTTGCAGCAGTATGAGACTACGAGGTACAGCAGCTGGATGTGAAGAATGATTTTCTCCACGGGAAAATGGACACCACGGTGTTCATGAAGCAGCCTGAAGGCTACGATGATGGGAGTGGAAAGGTGTGCAAGCTAGTGAAGAGCTTGTACGGCCTGAAGCAGAGTCCTCTTTGTTAGCTACTGAGATAACCACCTCTGACAGAGAAGCCATGAAACCGAAAAGCTCACAAAGGTTTTTAGGCCTTCTTCCTTTGTTGACATGTGTCATGCAACCCAAACTTAATCAGGCATACACTTCACCTCCAAGAGTACTATCGCCTTAGCATTACATCTGAAGAAGAGCTCAAGTTGTCAATACGCAAGAGAGCATCAAGCAAGGGTTATTGATCAGTATGCAAGACAAGTCCTTTTATAGCTGTCTGTCCAGTCCTAGAACTCAAAAGCACATTCATGGGTAGTGGCCTGAACCAGCCACGTCACCAATAGACTTGCACTATGGGCTTAACACATAAGCATCCTAGTGTCAAGGTAACAGACCAACCATGTAGCGTCCAAGAAGTTACAGACTTTCTTTCTTGGAAGCTTCCATAGCAAACAAGATATGCATGGGGCCATGATCGAACTCATGACCTCTCACTTGGCCAAATCAACAAAATGACCAAGGTAACCACTCACCCACATGGCGTACTCACAGGTCATATCTCACAAGAGACAGAGCATAGTTGAGTCTCACTACAACGGATCTAGGGGTCATACCTCCACAAGGGGCAGAGCATTCCTGATCCGTCCTATAATACTGAAAAAGGGGCAATAGTATTCAACAAATGTCTCCCTTGCACCTTGCGTCAGTGACCATCATCATTCTTCATCACCTACGTTAACCATGCCGATACCTTGCCTGCCCGCCTGGTGGAGATCCTTGTCCAATGGCTTGCAAGCATGCCAGCCCGGTTGAGCTTGGTACCAATATACTCGAGCTCCACTGTCTGCTTGTAGACCAAGTCTCGAGCGTAGTGGTAGCAGATCTCGATGTGCTTTGTGTGCCTGGACAAGACGGGGTTCTTTGACATGTCAATGGCGCTCATGTTGTCGATCTTGATGACCATCGCTATTGCCTGTGGTGCCTTCATCTCTGATAGCAAGCTTTGTAGCCACTACATCTCTTTACACACCTCAGCCAAGGCGATGTACTCAGCTTCAGCTATTGACGGAGAGACACATTCTTGCTTGCGACTTGCCCAACTGACTTCACCTCCATTCAACATACACACAAAGCCGGAGGTAGATTTCCTTTCATTGATATTCTCTCCCCAATTAGCATCAGTGTAGCACATGAGACGGAGTGATGCGGATCCAGCGATGCCTCCAAACTGGAGCCCCAAGTGCCGCGTCCCCTGAAGGTAGCGCATGATGCGCTTCACGGCCTGCCAGTGAAGTGGACCCGGATTGGCCACAAACCGGCTCACCTACTGAACAGCATGGGCTTTATCTGGTCGGGTGGCGACCATGGCATACATCAGACTGCCCACTGCAGACCGATATGGGATGCGCAACATGTCAGTTTTCTCCGCTTCGTTGGATGGGGACATGGAGGTGGAGAGTTTGCACTCCGAGCTCATGGGTGTGCTGGCAGGTTTGCAAACTGCCATGTTGTATCGTTTGAGGAATGAGTCAATGTATTTTGTCTGGTTTAGGCTGATGGTACCTGCTGCTCTGTCGCGCTTGATGGCAATTCCAAGATAGAAGTCAAGGGGACCCATGTCCGTCATCTCGAATCTGCTACTCACCTTCCCCTTAAGATCGTCTGCGTCGAAGAGGAGCATAGAATCAGGTCATCAACGTACAAGGCGACCAACATAGTCCCTTTGTCACTCTCATGCACGTACATGCTAGGATCATTGTCGCAGTGCATGAAGGACTCCTTGGCCATGAATGTGTCCATCTCCTGGTACCAAAGTCTTGGCACTTGTTTTAGCCCATATAGTGCCTTCACCAATCTGCACACCTTGCCCTCAGGAACATCAACCCCCTCCAGAACCTCCATCAATACCTCCTTGTCAAGGTTGCCGTAAAAGAAGGCTGTCTTGACATCCATCTGGTGGACCTCCATGTTCTCAGCAGCAGCAATGGTGAGCATTGATGGGATGGAGGCAAACGTCACAACTGGAGCGAAGGTCTCATCGTACTCTGTGCCAGGCTGTTGGGAGAACCCCTTTGCTACCACACGTGCCTCGTACTTGTCTATCTTGCCATCTTGTTTCCTTTTTACTTTCAGCACCCACTTGGACGGCACAACATGAGCCCCGACAGGTCTGTCCACCAGCACCCATGTCCCATTGTCTTCAATTGAGCTTAGTTCACTGCGAATTGCTTCGTCCCACTCTGCTTTGTCAGGCCGAGTGAGTGCCTCTGCGACAGACGTTGGCTCCTCTTGAACCAAAAATGAATAGTTGAAGCTTGTCCATTCACCCCTATCTGGGTCATAATGCTGCCGAGGTACTTTGAGCCATGAACTGCTCCTTGAACCTGCTGGCTGGTGCTGTTGATGTGGAGGCTGGAGGTCTGGTTCATAGTTGATGATGGGAGAGGCAACCTCCTCATGTTCCGGAGGATCGGATACGTCAGAATAAGAGTCTAATTCCTTCGAGTCATCCTCATGAGCTCCTCTCCCTATTGCAGCACCTATCCCATGCCATTGTGCTGGTGATTCGTCTCCCTCTTCAAGGAGAATGAGCCACTCTCCCTGTTTTGGAGCGTTCTCAATTTTGAGATGCTCTCCCTTACTCAAAGACGTTTCGTGGAAATCCACGTCTTTGCTGCGGATGAGCTTCTTGGCTCTTTGGTCCCACAGTCGATAAGCTTTGTGGGCGGTGTCATAGCCGATGAAAATGCACTTTCGTTCTCTTGCATCGAGCTTTCCAGGGCCCTCACCGGCCTAGACCTTGGCAAACCCGGTGCAACCAAACACCTTGAGATGGGAGGCGTCCGACTTCTTGCCTGACCATGCTTCTCAAGGCGTCTTCAACTGTTGTGTCTGCTTCTTCTTGCCTCTCCGTCGCAGAGCTGCTGCAAGTGTGAGGTTCACAAGGTAGGTAGCCTTACTTGATGCTTCAGCCCAGAACCTAGGAGGAAGCTTGGCGTCAAAGAGCATGCACCTTGTCATGCCTAGGAGCGTCTGGTTCATCCTCTCTACTACGCTGTTGCTTTGAGGTGAGTAGGGCGTAGTTTTCTGGTGTTCAATGCCCTGTGTCTTGAGCCACTCCCTGCAAGCTTCGTACTCTCCCCCATTGTCCGTCCTGAATGCCTTCACCTTCTTTCCACTCTTTCGCTCAACCATAGCAAAAAAGTGTTGAATGTTTTTGCCCCTTGTTCAGTGTTGTAGGACGGATCAGGAATGCTCTGCCCCTTGTGGAGGTAT
>SZWC01008288.1:20366-35041 GCA_023375785.1 Penium margaritaceum
TTTTTTGACCTTCTAGCACAGGGGAAGTTTCTTAGACATTTCTCCATGCATGAGGAGAGTGCGCCACTTGGCGGTCAGTGGATGCGCCAATTGGCGGACTGGTGAGGTGGTTTGGAGTGACCACCCCAAAAGTGTCACTGCCCACACACCTTAGAAGCCAGGCCTAGGACTATATGTACCAGGCTCATTCCTCATTCTAATTACACAATCTGGCCTTAGATGCTCCTCACAGAGTTGTCCAACTAAGGAACAGTATAAAGAAGACACTGGTTGGTCTAAGCCCCAGGAGTTAGTCTTTGACTAGCACCTCGCGCGAAAGTGACCAAGTGTTAAGTGGACACAGTTGCTAGCAAGTGATTGCCTAGGAACTGCTCAGTGTGGAACCGTGATCCTGAGGGTGATATCTTCTCCTAGCTGAAATGCTAGGAGCGGACGGCAGGTGCTATTGTGTCGGCCCTGTTCTCTAGTCCGTTTGCCTCAGGCCGGTTGACAGACGACATCCTCATGATCGGTCCATCAGCAAGCTTCATCAAGGCCACGGCTACGACAATGGCAAAAGAGGTCAATGTGACCCTTATGCCGAGTTTTGAATACCACCTCGGCATGAACATCAAGCGTGACTGCAAGGCATGGACGCTTGAATTGAGCCAGCAGACCTACGCCAACAAGGTTTGTGAACGCTTCGATGTGCCCGACAGGCACATGCCTTCTCCCCTCACTCAGCAGCTGCTACTGCATCAAGGAGCAAGGGGGAGGAGTGAGATCGACTACCGCAGTAGAATCGGTTCACTAATGCACACCGCAAGCTGCACGCGTCCTGACGTGCAGTTCGCTGTCAGCAATCTGGCACGCGATAATGAGACGTGTGCTGAAGCTGCTTGCAAGGAGCTTTATTGAGCTCTTAGCTACGTCAAGACCATGAGCGGTGCAAGACTTTGCTTTGGGACCTCGAGTGACCTCGAGCTCCGTTGCTACGTGGATGCAGACTTCGGAGGAACCAAAGAAGACCAGCGCAGTACCACTGGCTTTGTGTCTCTGCTCGGTGGAGGAGCCATTTTGTGGATGAGCAAGCGGGAAAAAATCATTACACTCAGCTCTCCCAAAGCTGATTACGTGGCGGCTATAGCAGCAGCTCAGGAGGTGACGTACATTCGCAACCTCGTAGACGACATCGGCTTTCCACAAGAGAAGCCGACTCACGTTTTCGTCGACAACAGCTCGGCAATCGACCTGGCAAACTCCACCAAATTCCAAGGTCGAACCAAGCACATCGACATTCGGGGCCATTGGATCCGATCCAAGGTTCAAGACGGCACAGTCCGATTTGTGCACGTTCCACGCAAGCTGCAAGCCGCCGACTTCCTGACAAAAAGCGTCCCCAAAGACACCTTGTACAGGTGTATGCTGCAATGCGGACTCACCACAAACGCGTTCTCGAAGTACGCCTTGAAGAGTCGTGAGGAGAATGGGATGCAAAAGTCAAAGAACTGGATCCGCGCCATCGATACCTCCTGCAACGTGGAAGCTGGTTTCACATGCTTCATGGTCCACGAGAACGCAACAGCGGCAGCCGCATCAAAGAGAGAGAGAGAGAGAGAGAGAGAGAGAGCAATGGAGGAGAAAATAAATTGAGATTTGCAGTGAAAAACAAATCCGGCATTTCTCCCACTCCTCATTCGCCTTCGAGCCCATCGGCCAAATCCCATTTTGTGTCTCGGCGAAACAAACATGGCTCTCGTGGACGCACCGTACGCTCCTCAAAGCATGTAAAGAGGAGTGANGAGAGAGAGAGAGAGAGAGAGAGAGAGAGAGAGAGAGAGAGAGAGCAATGGAGGAGAAAATAAATTGAGATTTGCAGTGAAAAACAAATCCGGCATTTCTCCCACTCCTCATTTGGCTTCGAGCCCATCCGCCAAATCCCATTTTGTGTCTCGGCGAAACAAACATGGCTCTCGTGGACGCGCCGTACGCTCCTCAAAGCATGTAAAGAGGAGTGAAATTTGTTTGAGTGGCCTACATCTCATCTCTACTGCTCCTCCAGCTTCTGGCTGGACTTCTGCTGGAGAAGAATCTGGGCAAGCAGCAGTTTTGCCGCAGATTTCAGACGCGACAGCATCACCTGTCAGCAACTCGACCGTCGCAGCAGCACCGCCCACCATACTACACAAAAGAGTGTAGGCGGTCAGTTCCTGTCCGACATCCGGCGGACATGAAAATCTGCCAGCATTTTTCAGCAGAAAAGGCCAAAAAATCTGCACAAGCCTTTTTCTCTCTCGCAGACCAGCTGCGACTGCCCTGCTTGCCGCCAGCGCGAGTGTGCCGTCGGAACGTTACACTGCCCAGCAAACTCTCTCGCGGCGAAGTGCGCAAGCGCCAACGCCGCTGATGCCAGCAAGCGAGCGAGCGAGTGCGCGAGTCAGCGAGCGAGTCAGCAAGCAAGTCAGCGAGCAGGGGAAAAAACGAGCAAGTGAGAATGCAAGCAAGCGAGCAAGCAAGCAAGTGAGCAAGGAGGGGAGCGAGATAGCGAGCAAGAAAAGCAAGTTGAGCGAGCGAAGCGAACTAGTGAGCAGAAGGGGGTGCAAGCGAGGGCGCCTTTAGAGCTGCGAGCAGCAAGCACCGAGTAGCAAAAATTGTGCAGCCTGCTTGCTTGAATATGCAGCATAGTTCACATCAGACGTGAAATCTTGCAGCCGCCACTCACACGGAAGTTCGCAGAATGGATCCCCCTCAGCAGAGTTTTTTGACGATACGCCCGTTGTCGCGCTGCTCCTTCCGCCACCAGCCAAACCGACAGAGAGGAAGCTCTCTGACTTCGCAACTAAGCCATCCATTTGCAAACTGACGGGACAGGAATGGGTCTGCGAAAAGACAAGTCACTGTTCACCGGCTCTCATAGGAGGAAATCGTGCCTACGTGACACAGAGTGAGGAACTGCCTCCTCATGACCCTCCTGGCGCCCTTTCTACAGCTCCAGCGACTACTAGCGTACGAGGACGACCAGCTATTTTTTTTTAGCCTAGGACAGGTCGAGCCAGCTCAGCACGTGCTGTATTATGTTACAGATGAGAGAAAAGAACTCAAGGCCCATGCTGCGCCTAATGGGCAACATCCCTCAGACGAATTGCTTCTTCCAGAGGCAAACGATAACTTTCTGGAGTGGCCCGAACTTGACCCAATCGTTTTTGCTACTTGGAGAAGGGAAGCTACTGCATCATCACCAACATGCAGCAGACCTACAGCTGCCACATCACCAGCCTATGAGGAGAGCTCTACTGTAACCTTCGATCTACTGTCGCATGCAGCAGAATCTACGATGGAGGATGAAAGCTTCTGGTGGAAGCCACTTTGCCAAGAAAGTGCTCCATCAAGTTGGGTGAAGCTTCCTCGGCGAGGAAGCTTCCCCAGGCCAGAGTCAAGGGTCGAGTAACAACACAAAGCTAGAAGAAGCTTCCTTGGCAAGGAAGCTTGACATCTGTAACATCTATGATGTGACTGTTGCCACCACACAAGAGGAAGCTTCTTCTCAAAGGCGGTCAACTTGCCAGGGCCACATGTATATGAAGGCAACGGCCCTGTCACACCTTAATAACAACCCTATGGTCATCTGTGGTCACTCTGACATGGAAACCTCCTTACCTCAGAACTTCAGACTTCCAGCTTCTCATTCATCATCATCACCTTGGCTGCTAGAGTGCCATCTAGAGTTCCCAAGCCAAGACTCTACTGGAGTTTGCTCTGAAGACCACTGTTAGACTGGCACATGCGTGCGAGCCTGGGTGGAGGAACGCCTGTTTACCTGGAGGCCAGACTACCTTGAAGACAGTGGCTGAGCCAAGACTCTTGTGTCGACGGCCTGGACGGCCTAGCAAGAGATTATCCCCTGTGGATGCCAGGCAGATCAGAGTTGTGTACATAGCCGTGTTTAGGTTGCCACTACTTGTACTCTGTACTATCAATCAAAGAGATTCATTTCTCAGTTGTGTTTTTTTTCATTCACAGTTCCAGAGATAGTACATGCCTTCTTGCTGAGCACCAAGATCTATGTACAAGCAGCAATGAACCTAGACCTTAGTACACGTTCTCTTCTGTTGTGCAAACTCTGATGAAGCTCACCCATGAAATTGTCCATTTTGAGGTGCCACATGAGCGGAGCTTGCTTCAGTCCATAGAGCACCTTGCAAAGCCGGCACACCTTCCCTTGCGGTGCATCCACGCCCTCCGGTACCTCTTTATAGAATTCCTCGTCTGGGTCACTATTGAGGAATGCACTTTTGACATCCATTTGGTGGATTTCGTAGTCGCGTGCCACTGCTACTGAGAGGGTAGTGCGGATGGAGGTAAACTTGGCCACTGGTGTAAATGTCTCGTTGTAGTGCTCTCGTTTTCTCTGGGCATACCCTTTTGCAACCAGCCACACCTTGTACCGCTCCACCTTCCCCTCCTTTGTGAGCTTCTTCCGGAATATCCACTTGGAACCGATAATCTTCTTGCTCTCCTGTCGTTCAACCAGTTCCCAAGTGCCGTTCTCCTCGTGGGAGGCAAGCTCAGATTTTATTACTCCCTCCCACTCAGCCCCATCCTTCTGCTGCAGTGCCTCCTTCACTGATTGAGGCTCCTCTTGCGTAAAGAAGGCTTGTGCGAAACCAGTCCAAATGCGCTTGTCGGCATTGTACCTTTTTGTCCTTCTTCGTACACGGCTGCTCGTGCTGGGCTCTTGAGGCGGTTGTTGTTGTTGCCACCCCCTTTTGGTGCCATCTTCTCCAAGCGCCTCCTCCCCCTCTCTTGGAGACCTTGGAGACATTGGTCGACTCCCCGCCCCCACGTCCATCTCCGGTGCTTCGGATTCCTCATCCGAACTGGCCGGAATAAAGTCTGCCGCTCGTCCATCCCTTAGGCGATGCTCTCCGATTGGTGGTGATGCGAGGACCTCACCCTCATTCATGTCCTCCAATGTCTCCCCCTCAAGGAGTGGCAGCCACTCCTCCCTCTTGGAGAGACCTGCCTCCTAGTCCGTCCAGCGGCTTTTCTCGTTGAACAAGACGTCATAAATCCGCACAATCTGCTCTCTCCTCGGGTCAAAGAGTCGGTACGCCTTGCTTCCGCTCTCATACCCAAGGAAAACACACCGGCGGGTTCGTGGGTCTAGCTTGCTCCACCCTTCACGTGCCTGCACCACCGCATGTGTATTGCAACCAAACGTGTGAAGGTGACCCACTGCCGGCTTCATCCCACTCCACAGCTCTTGTGGCATCTTCCACACCTTTCTCTCCTTGTCCTTCAACGACTTGGTCGGTGTAAGGTTCATTATGTGTGCCGCTGTCCGTGCCACCTCTGCCGAATACCGTTGTTGAAGGCCGGCGTCGCTCAACATGGATCGCACCATTTTAAGGATTGTGCGATTCGCTCTCTCTGCGATGCTATTCTGCTGCGGGGAGTGTGGAGTTGTTTTCTGCCACTCAATCCCCTTGCTTTTCATCCACCCAAGGCAGCCCGCATATTCACCGCCGTTGTCGCTCCGGAACGCCTTCACCTTCAACTTTGTGTGTTGCTCCACATCTGCCACAAACTCTTGCATGCATGCAAGGACTTCGCTCTTTTGCTTCATGAGGTAGAGGTATAGTTTGCGGCTATGGTCGTCGATGAAGATGAGGAAGTAGCAAGCTCCACCAATGGAGCTCTCAAGTAGTCCACCCACATCAGTGTGTACCACTGCCAACTTTGTTGATGCACGCGTCCCCTTCGTCACAAACGGCTGTTACGTTGATTTGCCGATGACGCATGGCTCACACATGGTCTCCTTGGTTCCGTCAAGGCCACTGATTTGGAGACCCCGTACCACCTCTCTCTCTGCCATCTATTTCACCGTCGATGGAGAAACATGGCAAAGTCAGCAATGCCACAGGTCTAGGTCTCCTTCATCCTTTGTTGGAAGATTGGCGGCATTGGACCCTGTCCAACTGCCGAGGATCTTTGCGCGTAGCAGGTACAAGTCCTCCTCTCTCTTGGCGCGCGCAATAACCTTGCCTTTGCCCTCCTTGCGGATGAAGGCCTTCTTCTTTGTGAAGAGCACCTCAAGTCCCTTGTCGGTAAGGCGGCTGACGGAGAGCAGGTTTTCCCCAAAGTTGGGTATGTGGAGCACGTTGTGGATTGTGCTCATGACGGGTTTGCCATCCACAATGGACTCGATGCGGACGTTACCCTCACCGGCGGCCATCTCTATTTTGCCGTTGGCCACCGTCATGCGTCTCTCCGAGACGCCGTAGGTGACAGATGCCGCCTTGTTGCATTACGTGTGGCGGCCTGATCTGGAGTCAATGACGGCAACTCCCGGATCCTTCAAGTTTGTGGAGTTGTACGCCATAAGGGCCTGCTCGTCTGTCTTCCCGCCCCGCTGCGACCGGTCTGGCTTCTTCTTGGGGTAGTTGCATGCATAGTGGCCCTCCTTGCCGTATTTGAAGTACTTTCCCTTCTTGTCACCCTTCTTGGTGCCTTGTTTGGCACCCTTCCACTTGTCATCTCGGCCTCCACTGTGAGGGTGAACCATATAAGCTGAACTTGATGCCGCTCCACTCTCTTGACCGCCACGTCCCATACACTCGTTGCGCACGTACTCAGCAACCTTCGGGTACTTCAGCTCGTCGGAAGGCCAGCCACCAAGGACTGTGATCATGGGACTCCAACTGTCTGGCAAGGCGAAAAGGAGAATCATAGCTTGCAAATGAGAGTCAACCTCCCAAACCGTGGCCACGCGCTCCGCTGCAAGTGACTCAATCTGTTGCATGATCTCCATGATGTTGTCATCTTCGTTGGATCTGAGGGTGACGAGCCATTTGAAGATGAAGAGCTGATTGGCGAGGTTGCTTGACTGGTAGATGGAGCAGAGTTTTGACCATGCGTCTGCGGCGAGGGTGCATCCTTGGATGTGCCCGAGTTGTGGTGGACATAACACGGACAAAAGGAGCACCAACGCCTTTTTCTTGCGCTTCTTGTATGCCTCCTTCACCTTAGCCATTGCAGTATCATGTGGAGT
Source organism: Penium margaritaceum (assembly GCA_023375785.1). NCBI lineage: Eukaryota > Viridiplantae > Streptophyta > Zygnematophyceae > Desmidiales > Peniaceae > Penium > Penium margaritaceum. Next base: position 27,397 of record SZWC01008288.1, read on the forward strand.
AGTCTCATCACCCTTCACAAGCTCAAGCAGTCCCCTGTCGTCGAGGAAGACCTCAAACTACCACCTCCACAAGGCAAGGTATGTCCCATCAAACTTAAGGACAGCACGGCTACTCTCTTGCTCGCTGGTTGCCGTGTCTTGCTGTTGAAATGTAAACTCAAGCTGGCTTGGAACCCCTTAGAGGCGTGGGCCCATAACCCTTTGTTGGCCTGAGGGTGAGTGTATACCTTGGAAGGTCCCTAGGAATGGCTGATTCACAACTGTTTTTGGAGAGACTAAAACTGTGGAGGCAACTGGTTCCAAGGATGGCAAAAAACTGGTCAGAGAGTGAGGAAATAGTTTCGGCCTGAATTTACCGGGAATAAACACTTGAAAAATTCTCACAAGCAGTGGTGTTTTATAGCCACTGATATAAGCTTTCCAGAACACCAAAGCATGCTAGATTTGGAGCTTCCTAGCGGATTCTATGGCTTCTAGAGTCGCCCTTGGTAGGCTGTCCTTTTCCCACCTAGGAAGGCATCGTTTCCTTTCTCTAGAAGCTTCTGCCCCTTCCTAGATTCCTCAGCTTGCTTCTAATAGGAGGGAAGGTATCCAGAAGACCAAGACACCCCTAGATGCCTTGTAGAACAAGTCACCCCTTCTAGAAGGTGTGCCACCTTCCTGGACCCTCATCTGGCCTTCTAGAACCTTAAGGAGGATTTCAAGAGTTTGAGCTGGCTTCCTGGCATCTATTTTTAACCTCCCTTGAAGCAGGGCATAAATTGATCTTGTGGGACTTGAACCCGGGCCCCTGCCTCTAGAGGTGGACACCATTAACCACTAAGCCATTAAGGCTTGTCGTTTTGGTGTTCCTTTTTGGAGTCACTCCTTCCATGGTGAGGAGCATCTCTCCAACAGCTTCAGGCTTGGTGATCCATTCGCCCGAACCGCTGCCCACCGAGACGACACTCGGTGCGATGAGGGGCACAGGCCGACAAGCTGGGATAGACAAGGACTTGTTCTATAAGTTCTCAGGTCTTGAGAGCCTCAACACCCATCTGCTCCAACAACTCAATGCGATGATGGAAGAGCTTCATAATTCCTGTGTGCACAAAGCATTACCCACCAAGAAAAATATCCATCTCTCCAGTAAAACCTAGATTTGACCGGCACACCCTTAGCCGTTCAATCCCTCAAACTCAAAAGGTTCAACGATCAGGATATGTATAATGATTTTGGACGTGTACTTCATCACTCTTGGGGTCAGCAACGCCAAAAAGAAGATTGACCTTGCGACCTTGCTTTTGGCTGACACGGCTTCAAGTTGGTGGTCGAATCTATAGACCATCCAATGGCAGCAAGAAACCGGCAGAGCAGGATCAATGAATTCGCAATCTCTCTCATAGCATTAACCAATGTCGTTCTACCTCTCAAGCAGATGAATCCAGCGTGCCATGACTCCCTCATTCCACCGGAGAACTGGAACAGTTCTGCATGCGGTGGACTTGCTTGTGTTTTAAAAAAAAGAGAAGTCTGACGCATGGTACATCCTTCAAAGCTAGCGTCAATAGTCTAGTGTGGTAGGTTACATGTGGTGATTCGGGTAGAACATCACCGGAGACTCCTGTCCAGACAGAAAAATCTGCATCGACAGACCGTCCATTTGTGTGTTACACCGAGCTTGACATAGGTGGTTCACAGGAATGAGGTGTGGGACAAAAGAATTTTTTTGAGGATTAGGGACAAATGGATGATCTGTATTAAGCAGTAAGTGTACTCCAATGACAAGCGCCGAGTGAGTCAAGCACATGTAAATGATAGCAAGAACAAGAATGAGGCATACGTCGGGTTTTTGTCTCTCATTTCGAGCGATACGTATGAGGTTACGCCATGAGTGGCTGCTTTAAGAAGCTCCGCCAAGATGTCGGAGGGCTTTCAGAATATTGATGCACTTCTTCATAAAGTCTAGCATCATCAAGAAGTTGGCCGAAAGATTTTAAAACATCGATTTAGTTCATGACACTTTGTCGACCATTTCAAAAGGTGGTTGAAGTTGTCTGAAACGTTTAGAGCAAACTACCAAAGGTCGAGGCAGTTCGCCAGAATTCCCTCGTCCAAATGGTATAAGAATCTTAAAGTCTTCACTCGGTGGGCCATGGTTACAATGATTGAAATACCCACTGGATTAGTTTAGGGACTCGTGTATGCCATGGACATAACACTTCCCTCCCTTTTAGCCGTGACGTCCCAGCGTGCTAATAGACGTAGGCTTATGACGGAGAAAGCAACCATTGATCAGATCATAGATGTCTCTAAGGCTATGGTAGGGCTCCAAGCTCTTTTGCGCGGAATCATAGCTATACCACTTGATTAGATGCTTGGTCATTTTTGCATGGCGTCAATGTTCGAGGACATCTTCAACTTCATACTCCATATCCCCGTCCACTTGTACAGGAGGTAGAGATGTGACGCTTTTGCTGGGGAAGTTCGTGTTGAGATCTCAGCATTACTTGGATTTGCAGATGTGGAAGACAGGATGAATTGCCTTGCATTAATGTTGGCAAAGAAAAACGACAACTCGGGTTTGCATGAACTTGATCTAAAACTGTACCAACCACTGGCGTTTATGCTTCGTTGTTTCTTGTCCACGGAGTTTGATGTTTGCAGAGATGAGGAGAGCACGGTTGTCAGCATTGAACACATCATTGCTCTGATGTTGGTCAGCTGCTCGCTTCATGACTACTTGCATCTTTGTGGGATTCTATCGTGTTTTCTACCAAACACGTGCAAAGTCTCCGCGGTGGATGTTGGTCGCGGGGATGTTGCTTTGACTTTGTAATCCAGCTGGTGTTGTAGGAAGTTTACTGTTCACCCACTGGAAAGGAATTTTGTGTGTTGTGGTGAAAATGGTTGAATTTCATGCTAATTTGGCGTTTGGCGGTTTGGCTGTCCAATGGGTGTCGTGGGTCTTGCATAAAGTGCGAAGAAGGGTTCTGAGCGTCTGATTGGTTTGCTTGGTTTGCCCATCTGTTTGAAAATGGAACGCCATTGATAACTGGATCCGACTACCACAACAAGCCATCACTTTGTGCCAAAGACAGCTTGTGAAGTAATCTTCTTGGTCGGCGATGATGGTAAGTGGCACACTGTGCAATTGCATGATCTGGTTTAGAAACAGCCGGGCTATTCCTTCTACGGTCATGGTGGTTGTCGTTGGAATGAAGTGAGACAACTTAGAAATCTGTCCACCACAATGAGGATGGTGTTGCATCCCTCATCACAAAAACCATGTTGATGTGGTCCCATGGTTCTGGTGGACCTCGTAGTGGTTGGAGAATACCAGGTGGCCGCGAACGATAGAATTTTGTGTCGCATGATTTGCAGAAGGTCGTCGGATCAGTCTACATCTTGTCCAACTAGTTGTAGTTTTCCAGCTTCTTGAGCATCTTGTCGTCCCCAAAGTTTCCACTTAGATCGGTGTCATGGAATTCCTCCAACAGCATCCTTCACAGTTCCTCATTCAAACGAACGACAACATGTCGATTGAATCTTCGTCGCTAGTAGGGATTTTAAAAGCAAATGTTGGTTCCCTCGTATCCGCTGAAGTCCTCGTAACCCTTTTGTAATGTTTTTCTTAGATAAGGGTTTCGTTCAACAAGCAACGTGCAGATCTCAGCCATTAAATGTGGTCGCTGACTAAGAGCATGTGCCATATTAGTTATTCCAGGCGGGTACTGGATGCTGTAGTTGAAGTTGGACTCAAGGAACTCCATCCATTGAGTTTGTCGATGACTCAGATTTGGCTGTGTCTTGAGGTATTTCAGGGTGTGATGGTTGGTGCAGACGATGCATCGCTATAATTCCAAGCAGCACTGCCATATCTTGAATACATACACAAGTGTGACCATCCCTTTCTTGTGCACCAGGTAGTTGAGTTCCGACCCGAGTAGGTTTGTGACACATACGCGACCAGTTGTTTCCTATCGCCATTGCCTTGGAGGAGAACGGCTTCAATGGCTCGATCAGAGGCATCAGTGGCCATAATGTTGTCCACCGTTGGATCCGCTAATTGAAAGGCTTGCGCTGAGGTCTGAGCGTCTCTCAAAGAGTTGAATGCTTTTTGTTCGCTATCCCCCCAATTCCACTGGGTGGTTTTCGAGGTGAGATCGGAGAGAGACACTGACGCTCGTGCATAGTCATTTATGAATCAACTGTAGTAGTAACTATAACCTTGAAATACATGAATGTCCCAAACATTGGTGGGCGTTGGCTAATCAGTGACCGCCTCCACCTTTTCTGAGTCCACGGTGAAATGTCTGCTGCTGATGATGTGGCCCAAAACTCAATCAAACGATGACAAAATTCGTATTTTGAGAGCTTTCCAAAAAAAATTATCTCTTTGTGAAATCTTCAGGACCTTTCATAGATGTCCATTGTGCTCCTTCGAGGTGCGCCTGTACACCAAGTTGTCATTGTGATACACGATGACGAAGTCATCGTGGTACGAGCGAAAGATGTTGTTAATCGTCGCCATCAATATCGTGGGGGTATTCATGAGTCCAAATGGCAAGATCGTGAACTCCTAGTGTTCGTTTCTAGAGCAAAAGACTGTCTTCTCAACATCCTTACCAAATACACGGTTCTGAAGATAGCCGTTGTGAAAGTCGATTTTGCTGAAAAGCCAGGCACCTTGAAGTTGATCAAAAATTTCTTTTGCCCACGGGAGGCGGTAGCGGTTCTTCATGGTGATTTTATTAAATATGTGGTAGTCCACACACATCCACATCTCTTCAGTTTCTGAAAAAAAGTACGAGTGCTGCATAAGGTGACATGGAGTGTGTGATGAATCCCCGATCGAGCATCTTGTCCAGCTGCTTCTTGAGTTTGGTCAACTCATGATCGCTCATCCGATAGGACCCCTTCATTGTTGGTCTGTTGCTTGGTTTTAGGCCTATCTGATGGTTGATGTTTTGGTGTGGTGATAGATCTCGGGATAGAGCATCGGATCAAACCCCTTCAAGCTCCTCAGTGAGCTCCGCAAACTCCTTTGATACTGCTACGGAAGTTTTTGGTGTCAAGGCCATTTTTTTCGCCTCGATAGCTACAATTTCTTCCACTTCCCTTGCTTCCATGTGGACTAGCCGTGCTTGGGCTATGCGCTTCAGGTATCTTTTAGCCACGTATAGAGATATTCGTTGGCGTTTTGTGGCTGTCAAAACTTCCTTCATTGCTCCCACCTCTGCTACTTGCTGTAACCGCCGCTCTGTTATGGGTTGCTCGACCAGAGGGAGGTGTCGCTTACTGCTATCAATGCTGATATAGAATGATCCACTACTCAAGTCAACTTGCTGATTCTGTCGATATAGGAAATCTCACCTGAGGATGATTTTGTGGTCGCTCAATGGGAAAGTCCTCCAGACCGTTACCTCGTGCAGATCTCAGATTTTGAATTTGGAGTGGTTCGTAACGTCGACGGATCTACAATTGTCCATTGAAGATCTTCCCTTCAAAGATCCCTAGTTTGGTTTACAAAATCAGCTTCTAAACCATGTCGTTGCTGAAGAAAGTGTGAGAAGCTCCTCCATCCAGTAGTGCTGGTAGCTTTTCAGGACTTTGACAACCCCTTGGTTGTACCCGTAGCAGTAGCATTGGTTGTTCTTCCTCTTACACCTCGTCAAAACTTGCAATCTTAGGAACCCTCATATGTGGAGATGTGAGCCTCTCAGATGGGCAGTCATTGGGTGTTGAATTCTTTGACCGGAAAGGAGTCTCGTCGTCTACTCTTGTCCTTTTCCGTTTCCAAAATCCTCACTCTTCTTCTATGACTTTCCCCCTTTTTTCTTATTGTTGCCGCTGTGGGCAGATGCACGACATATGACCTGTCTTTTTGCAGGTCCAACAGAACCATTGATCACATTCATCAACGCCATCTATCTCCATGTAGGTTGAGGTTTTTGCCAAGTGAGATTTACCTCTGCCACGATGAGAATTAATTTTTTGGGGTCGCCAGCCATTGGATACTTGCATGCGAGTATTGTAGCTGGTGCGGCCAATGCAGTCCGTTGTTTTAATTGTTTAGAAAGGTGTTCGTGGATGCCAAAGATGGTGATTGCTCACCAAATATCTTGCTTGAGGTTGTTGTTTTAGTAGAAACATAGTTCCTTGGGGACAAGGTGACTATCGGTGATGATCTCATGGAAACGCCAAGTACACTCTCTTACTCTAAATTGTTGACAGAGATGCTAAAGTGTGTACCGTACGTCATACCTCTTATTCACCTTCCCAAAGAGAGCAAGGAGTAGTGCACGCAAATTCGCTCCATGTCCCTGGTGGCGTTAGAGAGTTGTGCCACGTTGGATTTATACGTTCACGAGGTAGTATGCCTTCGGCCAACATTGTGAGAACGGTTGTGTGAGCCATTGATCCAGCTCTGTTGGTCTCCTGCTGCCATTGGATGGCCTTTAGATCAGACCATCAACAAAGAGCCGTGCCACAAAAAACCGAGGCCGCAAGGTGATTTGTTTTGTCATTGTTGACCTTAGCAGCAATGATGTACACCTTCAAAGTCATCAACCACATCTTGACCATTAGTCCCTTAGAATTTGAGGGATCATATGGCTTGAGAAGTGCCGGTAGAAATTGGGGTTCACTTGAGAGTTACAAACTTCTGTTAGTGAGTACTACAGGACTTTTCCAGTGAGTGATGACAAAATTGTCCTTGGTGGAGATTTCCTTTACCAGTAGAATGGAGTAACGGACCAGTCCATGTCAACAATAATGGAAGAAAATGCCATTTATGTCTCGTCGAGTGACCCACGATGCAATGGCAATTACGGGATGCAGCAAAGGTGGAAGCAGCAGAGGTGGATGTAGCGGAAGAAATTATAGGAGTCACAACATGCCAACCGATATCTCTTGACGTGACCAAGAGATATGTGCGATGCAGAGCTCGAGTGTGGGTCGTCCTCATAGAGACAAGGGAAGCAAAAAATTCACGACAGCTAAGGCAACAACATTGGCTCTGACACCTCAGAGGTATACAGCCATTCTAGAGGAGTTTGCGCCACTTGTCGTGGAGTTCAAAGGGGTTTTTCTCGACAAACTAGCCTTAGAGTTGCCTCTGTAAGGAAATGTTGATGACCAGGTAGACCTAAAGCTCGATAGCACATTGACAGTGAATGGGACCTATCTGTTGAGTGACCACGAGCTGATGAAACTCAAAAATAAATTGGAAAAGATGCTTGGTCACGGATTCAACAGACCCTCCATGTCACACTGTATAGCACCTATAGTTTTTGTGAGAAAGAAAACTGGAGAGATGTGGATGTGCATGGAATACCGAGCATTGAATGACATTATCATCAAGAGCCATTACCCTCTATTGTGTGCAGAAAATCTTTCAACAAACTCCACGAGGCCCAGATTCTAAACAAAACTGACTTAAGCAACGGCTATCGTTATATCTTTGTATCTGATAAGGACGTCGAGATGACAATGTTTTGCACCAGGTATGGGCACTTTGAGTTCATGGTCATGTAGTTCGGACTCATGAATGCTCATACACTATTCATGACGGTGATGAACAACATTTTCTTCCCATACCTTGACAATTTTTTTATCGTATATGTCAACAAAAGATTGGTGTACAGTTGCACCTCGGAGGAGC
>SZWC01008288.1:58972-79914 GCA_023375785.1 Penium margaritaceum
GGGGGGGGGGGGGGAGGACTTGCTCCGGCGTCGAACTCGACTCCGAGCCGCATCGACGCCCCATCGATGTGGATCGGGGTGCCGAGGACGCTGTGATGGGGTCACCCCGGGACCCCGGGTCAACACTGATGTCAAGACACGTATATCCAAAGATAACCCAAACTAAGTCAGCACATAGAGAATGTCACATTTCTATTTCACATGAAATGTTCTATGTACATTTGTTAACATTGTTAAAAACAAGCCTTTATAGGAAGGTGCATGATTCCATCTTGTTCAAGGGTAGAAGTGTCTTAGAAAATGCATCATTTGACTTGTCCACAGCGACTTATGTGCGTTCTTCACATCACTTGAGAATTGTGTCCTTCTTGGAAGCTGCCTTTGTATATGTTACCGTATGTACACTGAATCATGAGTGTAAACTTCAAGCATAACTGGTCATAAATGATGGAGGAAACTGGCCAAATAATCGAGGTGGTCCAACCACCATGTTGTCAGGCCTATGACACTGATAGACATGTAGAGTGCCTGCTCGGGGCATTGTAGTAGGCGACCACACACGGTGCTGGCCAGGGTACCCATGACAGTGGTGCCAAAGGCTGGTTCACAGTACCGGGAGGTTAATGACATGATGAGGCAAGAAGAACACACTCTTGCATGGCAAATAATCCGACCAGAGAAGTGATTGACGTGCAATGCCATCAATGTCACTGCGCCGAATAACAAAGGTGTACAAAACGGGTCCCGACATGGGAGGCCACCAACCGCTCTTGGTATTTCAACCAAGATAATAAATCACCCTCAAACAAGGAATCCACACTTTAGGTTCATTCGGTTTGCAACCTCACAAAGTCCGCATGAAGGTCTTTAGTGTCTACCCTTGGTTGGACACTCTGTAAGGAGTCACAAAGGCAATAACTACAAATGGATGCATGTAGGAAACATGCTTTCATACTTGTAGAGCACTGCTAATGCTTCTGCTCATAGTGGCTTCACAGGAACCAACCTTAGTCCGTACTCCTACTTGGTGCGTCCTAAGACCGCCAAGTGTCATCCTCAAGCCAGGCTCTAGTAAGCTTCCTAGAAGCTTCTTGTCCCATTTTGGGCCACAAAGAAAAAATGCGGTCGTCGTGGGGTTTGAGCCGGCAACCAATGAGCTCCGGTGCCTATCCCAACTAGGTCACAACATTGTGTTTCTCATGATGATCTCCAGGGGACATACCCATTATGGGCAGTGCATTCCTGGCATACCTGAGACAGACCAAAGGGACGTACTCCATAGATCAGTGCATGCCTTGTCTTTCCGTGAAACCAGCTTGCTAGCCAGTGGACAAGGTGCATACCATTCAACAAATCTCTCCCTTGTACCTCTTCCATCTGTCACTCACTAGGCTCCATCGATGCCTTGGAGCTCACCCTTCCTCTGCTGCACTCCTCATGTCAAATCCACAAATGCCTGCATAGTGCAAGTTGCTCTCCAACGGCTTGGTCATGTACTCAGCAAGCATGCTCTTGGTTCCACAGTGCTGCAAGTCCACCACATTTTTCATGATCAGGTCACGTGAGTAGTGGTATCGCATGTCAATGTGCTTTGTTTGCCGGGAGATGATATCATCTTCAGCCATCAAGATGTTGCTCATGTTGTCCAGGTGTACAACCGTGGCATCCTTCTGTGGCACTGTCATTTCTCCAAGCAGGCTGTGCAGCCACTGAGTCTCCTTGCACAACTTGAACAGAGCAACGTATTGTGCCTCAGTCATGGACAATGAAACATAATTGTGCTTCATGCTGGCCCATGAGATGGCAGCACCATTCAAGATGCACACATATCCAAACGTGGATTTCCATTCGTCAATATTTCCTCCCCAGTCAGCGTCGGTGTTGCACTTCAGGCAGAGGGGGTTTGTACTCTCTTGGCCTACAAGGACAAGGCCCATGTGACGTGTCTTCTGCAGGTAGCGCAAGATGCACTTGACTATTTGCCAATGTTGTGTCCCTGGGCTGGCCACGAACCTGCTCACTTGTCCCATAGGATAGTAGATGTCGGGACGAGTACATACCATGGTGTACATGATGCTACCCACGGCAGATTTTTAGGGGATTTCTTGCATCTCCTTTCATTCTACTTCATTTCTTGGCGACATTGAGGCCTATAGTTTTGCATCGGTCGTCATTGGGGTGCTCATAGGTTTGCAGTCTTCCATGTGATAGCGCTTCAGTACCTCACCGATGTATTTGGTTTGGTTGAGTTTGATGGTGCCTACTGCTTGGTTGCGGTGGATGGCGATCCCGAGATAGTCCTCAAGAGGATCCATGTCCTTCATTTTAAACCTTTTGCTAAGATTAGACTTCGGCTCATTAAGCAGCTTGACCGAAGAAGAGCAAATGATCAAATCAGGCACATACAGTGCAACGAGCACCAGTCCACTCCCATCATCGCGCACGTACATGCTTGGGTCATTTTGGCAATGCGTAAAGGAGAGACCGGTCATGAAAATTTCCATCTCTTTGTACCATATCCTTGGGGCCCGTTTCAGCCTGTAGAGTATATTAACCAACTTACACATCTTGCCCTCTAGAGCATTGACACCTTCGGGTACCTCCATGAGCACTTCCTTGTGGAGCTTCCCATAAAGGAAAGCTGCCGTGACGTCCATCTGGTGTATCTCCACGTTGTTTGCGGCTGCGATGGGAAGGAGAGAGTGGATAGAGGCAAAGGTCATGACGGGCGCAAAGGTCTCGTCGTACTTAGAGCCCGGGTGTTGAGAAAATCCATTTTCCACTACCCTCACCTTGAAAGTTTTGATTTTTCTGTCTTGCTCCTTCTTCACTTGGAGGACCCACTTGGATCCCACCACGTGGGCCTTGTCAAGTCTATCCACCACCAGTCACGTGCCGTTCTCGGCAATGGACACGGCAATGGAGGCGATTGGAGGAGCCGGTGAACCTGTGCACCGTTCCGCCACCAACGGAATCGTCCGATCTCACGCTTCTCTTCCTCACAGTCACCGATGACCCAGCCACATTTGTTGAAGCCATGCGTAGCTCCAAGGGGGCAGATTTGTGTGCCGCAGTAGACGAGCAATATGGTGCGCTCATAAAAAAGAGAACCGTGACCTTTGAGGAAGCTCCACGTAGCAGCCGGGTGATCGGATGCTAGTGGATATTCAAGCGCAAGCGTGGTGCGGATGGTAAGGAGCTCAGGTACAAAGCACGGCTGATTGCAAAGGGGTATGTGCAGACTGAGGGTATGGATTACAATGAAACATTTGCACCTGTTGCAAAGTTCCCATCCATCCAAGCGATCCTCGCTGTTGCTGCTCGTATGGACTAGGAGGGACACAAAATGGATGTGACATATGCATTTCTGAATGGTGGCCTCAAAGAGGATGTGTACATGGAGCAGCCGTAGGGGTATGTTTTGGAGGGAAATGAGGGTTTGGTGTGCAAGCTTGTGAAGGCCCTCTACGGCCTGAAGCTAACCCCACGAGCATGGTACAACAAGATGGATGAGCAGCTGGCTGGCCTTGGCTTTGTGCGCAGTGAAGCAGACTATGTTGTCTATGGTCGCACACAAGAGGCAAGCCAGATCATCATCTTGCTCTAAGTTGATGATCTGCTCATTGCATCTGACTCCAAGTCTCTTTTGGACGATGTGAAGCAGTCCCTTGCTGCCAGGTTTGACATGGAGGACATGGAAGAGCTCAGTTACTACCTTGGCCTTCAGGTCCAGCATGACCGGCAGCAGCAGACTTTGGAGCTGTCGCAGAGCACGTACGTGAGCGACATCGGTAAGCGCTTCAACTTGGCAGGAGCGCGCAAGGCCGCTACACCACTGGAAGTGGGAACAAAGCTGAGCATGATGCACACTCCCCATGATAGGCAAGAGAGCAGCCACATGGAAGCAGTGCCGTACCAAGCAGCAGTTGGGAGCCTCATGTACGCAACAGTCGGCACGCGCCTTGACATCAGCCAAGCAGTGGGAGTTCTCAGCAAGTTTTGCGTGAATTTGGGCGTGCCGTATTGGGAGGCAGTTAAGCGGGTGTTACACTTAAACGGAAACAACAGTCTCATCCTCCTCAGCTATAGTGACGCAGATTAGGGAGGCGACCTGGACACAAGGAGGTCGACCAGTGGGTTCGTGTTTGTGCTCGGGGGAGATGCAATCAGTTGGAGGAGCAAGAAGCAAGAGTGTGGTGCCCTCTCCCCCACCGAAGCAGAGTACATCGCCCTGAGTGAAGCAGCAAAGGAAGTTGTGTGGGTGCGTGAGCTGCTAACAAGCCTTGCGCAGCAGCAGACCACAGCCACCACCATCTACTGTGACAACATGAGCGCCATTGCTCTGACGAAGAACGCCGAGTTTCATGCCCCCACCAAGCACATGGACTTGCGGTACCAGTTCATCTGCGAGCTCGTGGCAAAGTAGGTGGTGTAGATCATGTTCGGCCCTTTAAGCATGATTCTGGAAGACTTTTTGACCAAGCCGCTGGCAGCGTATTGCTTTCAGCAGCTGAGAGGATAGTGGGGGCTTGTGTGATTTTTATTGTCACAAAGTGGGAGAATGATGGATATGAACAGTGCCAGAAAGTGACAAAAATAGGTTGCTCGATAAAGAAAATCTGGCATATCAGTTGCTTAGAAGATGTTTCACAGGTTCCAACACACTTTACAGAACTGGATTCGGAGTTCGTATGAGTGAGATATAGATTTCCAAAGTTTGGAGATCATGGGTCGGGTTCAAGTGACGACCTGAGCACTTTGAGCTCAAAAGGCAGATGGATTATTTGCCCGGACGGCTTAGAGCGGCCTTCAAGGAGATAAGGCGGCTGGAGGACCTCCAAGAGACTTCAAGGAAGGTGAAGAAAATGATTGTTGGTAGTCCAAGTGGTGAGAGACATAACTCTCTTGTGTGACAAGGTGACTGCGGCTCATCTCATGAGGCCAGGAGAGTGTGGTAGAGGGTAGACTTTGACAGATTGTATCTCAGTGCTCACTAGGCTAAATGAGTCATGTAAGGGCTCATTAGAAAGTTGTGACAATGTACTTTCTCACTCAAGCGTTGATTTAGACATTCGCGTTCTCTGCAAACCTACATTTGCTTCCGTAATTTCTGTCTGTGCAACCTACAACCCCCTCTCACAAACAGTTGGCCCTGCCTAGGCGGCTCTTCGTGAGCCTGACCACTTCCTTGAGGGCTGCCCCAGTTTCCATCAACATCTGTTAGAGGCCTAGAGTCCAAAGAATAGAGCATAGTGTCCTGATCCTAGATTCTATGCCTCGAGCCTGTACCTAGAGCCTACACGTAGAACCTATGTGTAGAGCCTAAGCCTAGATCTAAGGCCTAGAGGCCAATCGTAGAGCCAATGAGGGCCCAGAGCTGAGGGCACACAATATGGAGTGTAGGGATTGCAGTTGACTGCAAAGGATGTAAGGGCAGCCAACGAACAAGGGAAGGGACCGCAAGCATGGGAACGAGCGTAGTGGAGGCCCCAACCTGGAAAGGAGAACAAGCCTGCACAGAAAAGAGCAACAAAATGCTTTTGTAATTGAGAAAGAAACAGACAAAACCGTTAGAAAGAAGTGCATTGAAATCAAATACACAATACAAATGAGAGCAAGAGATCAGAGAGGGAACAAGGGAACTGGAGGGGCTCCAATCGGTGAGCCCCAAAAAGGGTGAACATGGCAGAAGGCCAGAAGACAAAGAGGAGGCAGAAATACGGTCACCCTAGTTGATACTCTGGAAATGGTGGCAAAAGTAGTAAGGAAGAACCAATGGACCCGATCAAGGGCTCTAATACCATGTTGAAATGAATTTGGGAAGCGGTGGAGCGGCTTGAGCGGGTGGGTAGAATGGAGTAGGTGGAGCAGGTAGAGTGGCTGGATTGCATTAAGTGGGTGAGGATAAGTGTCTGCTCACCACTTAACCAAAACCAAGAGTAGGGGAGATCCCTGTTTCGGAGGGGGAACGCCAGGAGTAAGCCACGGGCTATGCACCGAGTCCAATCCCTCTGAGGTGGGATTCACTCTGGAGAGCTAAAGGAGCGGAGTGGAGTGGGGTGAGAAGTTTGACACGAGAAGTGGATTTAAGCGAAAGATGAATAGAAACCAAAATGAAGAGTGAGGAGTGAGGGAGGTGTTGCCAGACCTCTAACAGGCTGCTCCCTTGATTGGTCAACTAGAACCGTTTTGTGATTGGACCAGAAAGGAAAAATGGGGGGGGGATCAACCTGCATGGAGCAAATAAAAAGAGGAACGTGCGAGAACACACAAACGTCCATCCAGACCATGGGTAAAGTATTGGATGCAGAATGCAACTCAATGTGCACTCTACATGAAAACAATACAAAAACGTTTTCAGTGCAGGGATATTCTCTAAAGAATGCAAAGCACGTCCAGAACAAATGAAAATCAAGTTCAATGTGAAGTAAAAGAATTGCCCGAGGGAAAATACAGATTCCTTAATAAAAACACACTAAATCTACACAGCATCATGATAAGGTAGAGGCATCCCAAGTGGTTTGACGGACATGTCAGGCAAACACACACACACACACATAGACATATCTTGGTCAAGGAAAATATTGTTACTTTAAAGATGAGTTGTTGATGTTAAAGGACTAACAACAAAACAATTTTGTGTTTGCGAAATTGTTTTGTTGTTAATCCCTTAACATGGACAACTCATCTTTAACTTAACAATTTAAGCATTGAAGCCAGTCGGAAGAAACATGCAAGAATGCAAAAGGATTTGAAAAGGAGAAGCAAGTATGTGGTCAATAGGTAGTCAAATGCTTGAGATACTTCTCTTCCAATAAAGAATGTTATGATTTTTTTTTACAATCACTATGCACCTAAATCACAGAAACATTGAAATAATTCTTTGCATGGTGAAGTTTTTCGTTGAAAACATTGTACACGGGCTGAATGTCTTCAAACATGACTAAGCATTGATTGTCATGAATTTGAAATTACATAGCGGTTGATTAGATTTTTTTTGTGATAATGCTAGTAAATCGGGTTAAATATTTCAAGGTTGCCAGACATTATAATTGAAAATTCTGATTAGGTAGACCTTTGATCTTTGAATTTTGTTAAGATGCCAAGTTTCTCATGGGTTGGGTTAACTTGGTATAGGACTTAACTGAATTCAAACCATTTGCTGACATCAAGTTTTATCAACACCATGTCATTCTACATGTACTCAAGTCATCAAGATATGCAAGTGGGTATACCTTTTGTATCATTAATAACCCATTGCATGAGAACCTTTGAAAATTCATGCAAATTGGTTAAGGGAATTGATTGAATATTCTTTGGCCTTAGGTGATCTTCCTTTGACCATTTTGCCACTTTGAAACACATTTTAGAAGGTTCGACTCAATTCCTTAAACCTTTATCAATTTCTAGATACTTCTCAAACATTTTTTTAACAGCATCCAACTTTAAAAAACCATGCCTAAACATTCCTCACATGCCCCGACTACTCAAAACTATCTCAAAGCAACAACTCACAATGGAATGTTTACTCTATTTTTACAGGCTCAATCTTTATCCACATTCTTACACCTACATACACAGTTTTTTATCATCAAAATAAACTCATGTTATGCTGATGGGCATACACGAGTTCCTAAACTCACGAGAAACCTTTTTTGTGCTTTGTCACTCGTGGTCTACTTTGCGACTTATTCACGGCAGTCTTTTAATGCGGGAGGGGAATTCTGCCAATACCTCGGAACTCTCGCGGGATGACGAGCACTTTCCGGTCATTTCCCAAACTCAGCGTTACTCACAGCGTTACTCAATGCTTTGAGACTACGAGCGGTGATCTCCCGCGTGACATCAAAAGATCTTGCGAACCCCAAATCAAAACCTTGAAGCCCCCTGTTGAACCAACGTTGGAATTCTGAAATCAGCAAATCGGAACAAAGCATTGCGTCATGTGAACCACCAAAATGCAAAACGGCTCAACCGAGCCTCATGCTTTTGCTCTTACTGTTTGTATGTACACAGTGAAGGTTTTTCACTTGTAACAACAAAGTATACTTTCCGCTTCTCAAAAATACCCAATTCACCCTAATCTTATGAAAAGCAACAAACTCGGATTTCAACAATGAACCACTTCACTTCTGCCAGTGTAACACTCGCTATCATAGCGCATTGGCCCGGGCTGAGCACAAGATTGATTTCTACATCAACTTGATATTTGTACTTTTCTTCAAGCTCATCACCACCAACGAGGAGTAAGCAGACCTTGCGACAAAGTTGGCGCACGGAGCGAGCGCACCCGAAGACAAGCAGCGGTAACCAGCAAAGACACCGACGATGGCAAAAGGTACCCTGCGAAGAACCTTCAGCCTCATTGAGGGGGATGAGCAAAAGACGGCTTACACTTTGACTGGTGCAACCAATACGGAGGCAAGCGCATGTGACATGCTTATCTCGCCTGCACCACCGACCAATACAACTTCATCAACGACACAAAACAAGATTGCGGAGCTGACTGGCTAGCTGGCGCATATGGAAGTGTTTTAACGAATGCTTGTCAAGCAAATGCAGTAGTACACTGCCAAAATCCGTGACACAAAAGCGCTAGAAGCGGTACCCACCAATCAACTCCACATTGGCGGATCCTTAATTCTTCCACAGCTTCTTAAGCCGTTCATTCCTCCAAATTCCCAAGGACCAACGGTCATGATCTTCCAAACAATGATGGAGATTTACTTCACAACTGCTGGGACTCACTCTAGCAAACAGAGGATGAACCTTGCACCCTTGCTTTTTCAGGGCACAGCTTTAAGTTGGTGGCCTCATCTCATGGCCATCCCACGGTAGCAGGCAGCCATAGGGTCTGATTCAATAGCTACCACATCATCGGTACCAGGCAAACCATCTCTTGAGCACACTCACCCAACCTGGAAATTATCAATTACTCCCCCATCCAGCTGGCACGAGTTCACCAAGGCGCTTGTAGCTTACTTTGGCAAGTTAAACAAGGAAACTATGGTTCGATACCGGGTCAAACGTCTGAAGGATCTGTCCAGCGTGGCGGAATACACGTGTCGTTTTTGTGAGATCATCACCGGGAACAACCTTGCAGAGGATTAACTCTGCTTTCACAACAACAACGACCTCAAGTGAGATATTTGCAGTGCAATCGCGATTTACAACATCACCAATAACTTGCCGCATATCATCGCAGCCGTTGAACACATCGACTTTGCCAATTTCAACCCAAAGTTCAATGAATCCTATGGTAGGCACCCAAGGTATCAACCCAGCACAACAATGGGCATCAGTCACAGAATTTGGAGAGCTCCACTACGATGGAAGTTGATGCTGTTGAGTAAAGAGAGATCAATGGACTTGCTACAGTTGCAAAAAGATCAGGCATATTGCAAGGAAGCGCCGAACACAAAACCAAAGGGGGCGGGGAGCAGCAGGAAAAACAAAAAAGGAGGAGAGGAGTGGGGAAAAGGCACCGGTCGAAAGTAAATGACAAACCTACTACCCCAACTGAAAAACTTGCACCGAACGATCGCCCACCCAAAAGGCTATGATTGCCTAATACAGGGGTTCTTGAGATCCAAAACTTAAACGAGGGATAGAAGGATTACTAGCTTGCAATACTGCTAAAACTGTAGACAAGGGGTTGCAAAAGATGCATAGCTTTGCCGGCGATACTTGATAGTGCTGCACCTCACACTTTTTTATCCGATCAACTGGTGAAAAAACTGGGCTTGAAGCTCAAAGCTCGAGCTTTCAAAGTAAAAACCGTTGATGGACAACTTCCTATCTTCCGACTAAAGTAGCCATTATGACTACAAATAAGGGAGCTACAAGAGGTAACTATATGGAGGTCCTGCCCCATGAGCGACTAGAAGGTGATTCTCAGGCAAGGTTTCTTGTACCAGAACAACTCGCAAGTCGTCTGGAGTAGTAGTACAGTTAACATCAAATAGGATGGACAGCACATCTTCCTGCCACTCGTGCAGCAGGCCAAATCCAACCAACAAGCCGAAAACAACAATAGGGCAGCTGAAAGCAACACAATCGTTCCAAGAGTAACAACACAAGTACAACGGCCACCAGCTACACTCGTCTTGCTTGACGTGCTAAAACGATTCCTGAGGGGAGGAGCCTTGATGTGGTTGGTCATCGTCAATGTGAGCAGCGCGTGCAACGAGTCCGTCATCGCAGCTGACGTAACAGCCTCATCAGCCTCATTAGCCTCATTCGCGTCAAAGTTTGCACTATGCTCAAGGAGTTCGCTCCACTTGGAAGATATTTCAGAGACGTTTTTCTGGAAGAATAACCAAGCAATTTCCCTCCCAAACGCAACATCAACCATCAAATCAAACTCAAACCCAAGTGCAGACCGACCATCAAAGAAACCTACCAGATGAGTAATCATGAGCTCATAAAGCGCAAGCAATAGTTGGATTACATGCTGAATCAAGGGTTCATCCAACCGTTTATATCTCCATACGCAGCACTAGTATTGTTTGTAAAAAATGAAACTTGCAAAACGCGGATGGGCGTTGACTACCGGGCGTTGAACGTCATCACGATCAAGAATTGCCACCCTCTACCGCGGGCAGACAGGCTTTTTGACCAACTACGTGGAGCGAAGACTTTCAACAAAATTGACATACAAAGCGGCTACCACCAGATTTGTATCGCTGATGAGGATGTTGCAAAAGCTGCCTTTCTAAGGCTAAATGGGCACTTTGAGTTCAGGACTATGCCATTCGGACTCACAAACGCCCCTGTAATGTCCATGGCAACAATGAACAACATTTTTGGCCCAAACCTTGACAAGTTTGTCATGGTATACCTCGACGTTATCCTTGTGAACAGCCAAACTCGGGAGTAACATCGACAACATTTTTGACAGGTGCTCGATGTCCTCCAACAAGAGAAGTTCTACAAGAAGCTGAAAAAGTGTGACTTTGGTCAACAGTCAATCGTGTTTCTTAGCCACATCACTGGTGGCGGACGTATACCCATGGATCCAAAAACGATATCAATGGTTGCAGACTGGCAAACTCCAACAAAAGTATGTGACGTACAAATTTTCCTTGAATTTTGCAACTATATCAAAGGTTTGTGAAGGATTACGCTCGAGTTTCAACATCTCTTTCCAACCTCACCCGTAAAGATTGTGAGTGGATTTGGGGAGGCAAAAAACAAGAAGCTTTTACGTTCTCATGTAAAGAGCTAACCTTGTTGCCAAGCCTCAATTTAGTAGATCCAACGGCTGACTACATCATGACCACAAACACCTCCAATCAAGCAATCAGGGCCATCCTCTTGCAAGAGAATGGTGGGAGAGAAAAACCAATAGCGTACATGTCGCAGACGCTTCACGGAGCGCTGCTCAACTATGCTGTCCACAAGAAATAAATGCTCGCCGTTATTGATGCCATCAAAATCTGGCATTGCTATTTGGAGTGCTGCGAATTTGTGGTTCAAACAGATCACCACGCCCTCAAGTAGTTGAAAATGTAGCCAAACCTCAGCCAAAGACAAACTCGATGGATGGAGTTCCTCAAGTCCAGCTTTGACTACAAAATCGAGTATGAGCCGCGGAAAACAAATCTAGCAAACGCGCTGAGCTGCCGGCCCAATCTCACAAAGGTCATCACACTACAGATTCAAGCACATTGATACTTGGCAAAGTTATTTGCACGTGGGTACAAGGACCACAGAGCCTACAACACAGCAAAGTTCCACTTTCCATGCTCGTATTGGCACAAGAAGCAAAAAAATCAAGTTGTCGTTCCCTAAGTTGAGGAGCTTGGCGCATGCTTCTTAAGGAATCTCATGATACCGGCAGTGGAGGCCACTTCAGAGCTAAAACAAGTTTGAAAAAACTTGTCAAGTACTATTGGAGGGAGAAGATGGGGGTTGACGTTGCAAACTTCTAGAAAAGAAACGACTTATGCCAAAGACACAAGAGTCGGTGCACCAAACCCCTTAGTTCACTACAACCAGTGCTGATACAAGAAAACCCATGGAACTAGATATGCATGGATTTTGTGACAGGTTCACCCATCACACCGGAAGGGTTCAATGTCATACTTGTTGTCATTGACAGATTCTTGAAGATGGCACACTTCATCTTCAGCACTACAAATGTAACTGCCAAAGGAACAACACGAAATTTCCTTGTCCAAATCGTTTGAATGCTTTGGGTATCGGGGTCAATCACAAGCGATGGAGATGCCCGGTTCACCAAAACTATGCAAATCCAGTGAAATATTTCCCTGGACGAATGGCACCTTCCCCACCATTCATGATTGCCACAGTGACCACGAGTACAAGGCAGAGGAAATCCTCAATCACCGCCAACAAGGAGGCAAAGACCAGTATTTGGTCAAGTGGAAGAACTTTGACGTAGCATGGAACAGCTAGCTGCGGTAGAATCAACTCTCGCACATCGATCCTCTTATCAACAGCTACCGTGCCCGACTCCGGCCACGTGATGGTAGAGCGCCGGGACTTTGCTCCTAGAGGGGGGGAAGTGTTATGCCAAGGGTCATACACGAGTCCCTAAACTCACGAGCGACCTATTTTGTGTTTTGTTGCTCTTAGTATACTTTGCGACGTAGTCGCGGCAGTTTTTTTTCATGCTTGAGGGGAATTGTGGCAAATACCTTGGAACTCTCATGTGATGAGAACCACTTTCTGGGCATTTCTGGAACTAACAAGAACCTGCTCAAGGCATTACTAGATACTTTGATACTACAAGCGATGATGTCTTGCACGCCTTTGACAGAACTGGAAAAGCCCAAATGAAAACCTCAAAGCCTCCCATCAAACCAATGCAAAACTTCTTGAATTAGGGAATCAGAATACGGCATCGCGTCACGCAAACAGCCAAAAAATGCCAAACGGCTCCACCAAGCGTCATTCTCTCATTCTTGCCATTTGTGTATACAATGTCAAGTTTCAACACTTGCAACAACAAAGTATACTTTACGCTTCTCCAACATACCCAATTGACCTCAATTTCGTGAAAAGTAACAAACTCCAATTTAAAGTGTGAACAACTTCAATTCTGCCAGTGTTAACAACTCACTTAATCAAAACATTTATGCTTCTCCTCATTCTTTTGAATTTTGTTCCACTCCATACTTCTTCCCTATGAAGCATCCATGGTCAAATGGGTAAAAAAAAAATTATTGACACAAATCACAGATGAAGGGGAAGCCAACTCATTATTGTCCAAGAGATAAATTCTTTTGAATTTTGATGACATCTTAGTTATAAAACATGCACTAAAAAATGAGACACGCCTAATGTACTTGCAGAATCAACCTCTTGGACCAGCCCATTCACCAACCCTAAAAACTCCAAAAAGCCCTCATCTTTGCTATTGCGCACTAGATCAACCATTTTCACTATACGAGGCATAAAAAATGAGGCTCGTGTCATCAGATACGTATACCAATAGCAATAGAGATACCAAAGCAACGACACCCATCTATTCCAATGAACCAGCGCAGAGATGGGATAGATCAAAACTTTGCATACACGAGAGACACTGTGATGGATTCAAAGTCAGCCCTCAGGTAGGTGATCAAGCTCACCAAGAGCCACGATGTAGGACCAATTGTATGAGAGAGACAAGTTGTCGACTGCAGAGATGAAAATATGTAAGCGTGTGAAATACGCTTTATTTGGCAAACGGCTGGTTTGACTCATTGTTGAAAAACTAAATTAGCAGAGCTTTCTAACAAGCCTAAGTACGCTTTATTTGGCAAATGGAGCTCGAGGAACCACTCTGTCAAAGTACAACTCCTAGAACACTCCTAGCCTAGCGGGATAAGCGGCAATCACACTCTCACACAAGAGAATTACCATTCCTGCCATGTGCACAACCAATAATCTTTGTTAAGTACTTTGTTAAACCTCCCTAAAGGTCCTCGTGCCGCCTTTCTACCTTGAAGACTGCTGGAAACCTCCCTGGCAAATAATTGTGGCCATCATTGGTTCTGGTACTGGAGAAGCCGTCAATTGAACCGGGCCCATTCCCACAAAACCTGAAAAGACCATATCTCCCTCAAACGCACTGCGAATTGAGTTCCTTAAAGGGCTACATAACCAGAAATACATCCTCTATTCAATGGTGTGATCGGATGATTTGTATCAAGCAACCCACTTTGGTCACTTTTCGGCACCCCATATCCAACACAATGCCTATGAGAGAACCAAAAAACTGACAAGCACTTGTCTAACACTTAAAAAATAAAAAATCAAAAAGGTCAACAATTAGGATGTTGATTAAAATTTTGGAGGTCTTCAATGCTCATACACTGGATAATTATGAGGAGAAAACTTTTTTTGCATCCTAACATTTGCGTGGCATGCCCTTGAGTTCATGGTTTGAGCTAGAGGCCATCCAATACTTGCACAAAGTTTTCAACGCTCAATCAACAACACACGTTCTCAATCACACATCATCACATGCATACGTTTTACCTCTCAAATACATAAAAGAAACATGGCACAGCTATGATTATTCTTCAAACAACAAAACGATTTGCATGAGCACCACGCTTGCATGTTTTGGAAATTTGTATGAAAAGTTCAGTGCATGACATTTGCTTCAAAGCTTCCTTCAAAAGTTGAATGTGGAAGAGTACACTATAAGTTTGTGTACAATCATTCTTAGTAGTAAAAATTCTCCTCAAAACTTTAAACTACTTTGGTGAAGGCCTCGTATGTAACATTTGGTGAGGTTTTGGCATTTTTGTATACAAGATGAATTTCCATGGGTGATTGCAATTTTTTATTCCACCGATAGAATTGTGTAAAGAACAAAAATTCATACATGAATTTGCTTTCAACCCGTAGGCTAGACTTCATGTTTTGGCTAATGAAGTTCTTAAACAATGGAAGCCAGTTTTATAATCGTGACATACATTTTCAATCAGCACAATCCATGTTTGATTAAGAATGTTTGAAATCCAGGACATGTTGCTTCCAAAAAAGGGAGTAGAAAAAATTTATGAAAAAAATGAGGAGGGGAAATGAAGACAGAGGGAATCTTATTTCATAAAAAAATGCTGCTTCAATTTTTTGCTTGTATGAGGTCCTTGAATGAAAGTAGAGAAGAGTTCTTCAGATTGCAAAGCTGTACAATGTTTACTTGGGTGATCAACATGTGATGCTTTCATTAGAACAACCCTGGGGTTGTAATACATGCAAAACAATACCGGCATTACTTCACAGAGGACCTCCCCATATCCTTGTGCAAAATGACAAGGTTTCAAAGCTAATATTTAAGGTTACGAAGGTAAATTTTCAGCAACCAATAGTAAATCAGAGGAATATGTGAACCTCTCCAAAAAATACATCAGAACAAAGTAATGGTGTGGAAAACTAGACCATGAGTGACCCTAAACCGGTGCTCAGGCAAAATGCTTTGAGAAAAGAACCACAAATAAAGAATAGAAGCATGTTCATCTGTTTAAGCATTAATGGTAGATAGAAACCTATCTTTAATCAAGTAAACCACTATTGGATGGTCATTTTCAAAATCCTAGAGGTGAAAGGATCTCAATGTTTTCGCTATTGTCAAATGCTAGCTAACATTGCTAGAAGTAGCGATATCTGCAATGGGTCAGTAAGTATTGGGTAATCCACGTGGATGAAGACAATGAAGAATCACAACAGTATAGGAAGTCGCATCTTTCTAAAAAACTAACAGATTTGTGTGTTATAACTGAATTTGCACTACTTGTGAAGGATTTTTAAAACATTTCCCCATGAGAAACTAGGTATGGGAAGACCTCCAAAATGGAATTTTAACAGTTCATAGATCTCAGGTTGATAAGTAGACTGAAGAAAAAAGGGACGTCTAAGAAGTGTAACCATAAGCTCAAAAACCATAAGCTGTCCAAATGCAATGGCAGTCACGATTTATGGTTCATAAGGAAAACCATTTTTCCTTTCACAACACCTGGGCCGTTTGAAAAAAAATAAAATATGAGGGGGTGTGAAATTTATACACTATAGAGCATGGAATGAATTCCCAATCAAGAAATGATACTCCATACCATGAGAAAATAAAACTTTTCCCAGTCACGAATCCATTTCAACCGTGTGATTAGTGATGTGTGACCTGATAGGGTTGAGTTGCACTCAATGACATCTCTTCTTCTTTCATAAAGGACATTCTACTCACCTCTTGATGCCCATTCTACGTGTAAATCCAGACTTGATCCCCTTCATCTAAAATTTCTTGAGAGCTCTTCCTTTTACAACACTCAGAGCCCTCCCAACTCACAGATACTTGAGCCAAAGTCACCGAAGCAGCTAACTCCCATCATTCCCCTCATGGTCATCAAAAGTCACTAGACCCTCAGTGGTGACCCAATGTCAACCAAACACTTAGCTCCCCTTATCCCCCTCCACCATCCGTATCAAAGAAAAACAATGTCATAATTGAATTAGAAAAATGGTTTTAAATTCCAAAATCTCAAAGTGATCTATAAACTTTATGACACAAACATAACAAGTGAAAAATGTTTCAAATTATTAATAAATGATTTATATTTTTTGCCTTTATTTTCAACAATAGTTCAATGATGAAAAACCGTTATTGAGATAAAATTATTTTTTTAATTGCAATTTCAGTTGTTACATAATCTTCTCGGAATATACAGATATCATAAGTGTATTCATTCTAATTGTTTCATCTAAATATGATTCTAATGATATAAAAAATAATAAGAGTTAAGTATATAATTCAAGATATTTTACTGTCATGTTTTATTGTACATAACGTCATTTTTACAAAGAATATAAATCATTTGGTTTTGAGAAGAAGCATTTTTTAGAGAAAAAGAACGAGTTACTATTGTTTTGGTATGAAAATTGGTCTTTAGTTGTATTGAAATATCACCAAGACCATTTTAAGATATTCATTCATGAAAATGATTAGTGAAATCGATATCATTAAGAATATATAAGTGAAATGAAACACAGTTTCCTGCTTCAATCAATCCAAGTTTGAAAAATTCATCATTTTAAAAATGATGTAGAGAGTCCTTTCTATCACTTGATTACCAAAACATATTCGTTTTGAATGTTTTTTAATGATTTTCATATTTTTTAATTCATTTGAATTCAAATCAAATGGAACAAAAACATCAATGATGTATAGTCAATGCAAAACTTGACGAATTGATGTTATTGCATATTTTGTTTCAAACTAGAATTTCAGAATCGGAAAAAGATAAAAACTTATCAATTTTTAGATCTACGATTTTTTTATATTCATTGATTCTTTCCATCAACGAATTGATGTTATTTATATTTATTGTTTGTTCATTTGTTTATAGGAAAGGAAAATTTAAAATTCAAAGTAGAAGGAGAATGTATGGTACTATGGGGAAAAGCTTCATATGTTGTCTTTTAGTTCTCCATACTTAAAAAATCCTTAAAATATATGTTGAAAATATCTTAGATCCTTTTTTATTAAAAAATTTAAACTCTAATGAAGAGTTATAAACTTCATGATTTCAAGTGAAGAGTTGTTACATCTTTTACACCCGATTGGAGAATAATAACATCTTTTGAATTAGTTAAGTGCAGAAGATAATGTTTTTTCATCTAGTTTCATGTAATAATTCAATTGAAACAATTAGTTTAGTTTGTTACGAAGTTTTTTATTGAAAATGAAGCATTTGTTCACAAGGTTTGCACAGCAAATTTCTTTTTAGAGCGCACTTGGATGCACTATTGTTTTCGTCAAACTGAATGAAAAGGTTTCAAAATATGTTTTACCCTCAAACGTTATCTTCAACGATATAATTATTGAATACTGGATGAAACATTTGGAAAATATTTAGGAAATTGTTTTCACTTTTCCTTTACTTAACATTTGGGAAATATATTTCGAATAAATCACAAGATAAGATGAAATGATGAGATGATGAAATCATATTAAGTAAGAATTTTTATGTGTTGGAGTTTGATGCATTTTCAGGTAATGCTGATAAGATTCATAACAATGTTCCATCTTGTTGAAAATAACAACGCAAGAAGTGTTTCTATGAATAATACGTTAACTAAACAAGAGGCATTATTTTGTATTAGATATCGTTGCAATTAATTGATTTTAACCAAATCATATGACATGTTTGAATATTGTTTCTCTAGCCATGGTCATTAACGTACCTATGTCTCAAAATTAATTTTTATTTTTTTATCTTATATTTCCTGCTCTTAATCAAAGCTACAAAAGTTTAGTACGTCCTTCCACTCTAAACAAATTAAACAAATTGTGTGGAATTAAGAAAAAAAACTTTTTCAATTGATGTGTTTCACATTGCACGTGTCAAAGATGAT
This sequence comes from Penium margaritaceum, assembly GCA_023375785.1. Classification (NCBI taxonomy): domain Eukaryota; kingdom Viridiplantae; phylum Streptophyta; class Zygnematophyceae; order Desmidiales; family Peniaceae; genus Penium; species Penium margaritaceum. Next base: position 77,339 of record SZWC01008288.1, read on the forward strand.
TTGGACACAGTTTTGTTTTTCAAATTAATTGAGACAACTATTGAAACTTTTGGATACAATTTTATTCATTATTTTTATTCTTACGTTTCATCATTGGTTTTCTTCATCACTATAATAAAGTAAAACATGAACGTGTTTTGTGCCCACTTTCTCATTAGTAGAAAGAAATGAAAATGTAATGATTAAGATTATCAGTACTTGATCGGCAATATAATTTTATCTTGCTGCTAAGCTTATGATTTCATTTTGAGGTGGAAATTCACTCTATCTTGTTTTTTAACGATGTCATGGAAAGTGATTTAATGCTACAGAGGGGAAGTTAAAGTGAATTTAACCATGAATTGTTTGTTGTTCCATGGTTGGAATACAATATGTGTCACAAGGCGATAGATGGTTCAAATAATTTATAAATGAATTAAAAGAAAGTGGTACATTTGGATAAAATCACTTTCATTTAGTAAATTGAAATCTCGAGACACACACACACACACACACATATATATATATATGTATCAGTTGTTTGTTATATTAAACAAACAACTGATTTTTTTGACGATTATTGATGAATTGTTTTTTGCTTTTCACTGAATTTGATTCATCTTTGTTTTCCTTCGAAATGCATGTTAATGAGTCTTGGAATTCCTACATTTTGTAGTTTTAATATGTTTTGTTTTATGACCTAACACAAATGAAATATTTTCATTGATTTTTCAAGAGTAATCCATTTAAGGAAATATCCTTACCATTGTCTTTTTCACGAAATGGTTTTTTGAAATTTTGAATGAGGTTTTTTATCTTGTATCAAATAAGAGTAGTTTTGAGCTTTTCAATATTGCAAAGTCACTTTATAAAATTGAATTCATAATTCATTTATGTGAATGCGATTGTAAAAGTTTCTTAACCTTTATGAAAATTTATCGATCATTAAAGGGTTACATGTAGTAAAATCACCATAAAAACAGTGGGTATTTCAATCATGCATTTTTTGACATAATTAAAACCATTTTTATATTTTTATCACTTTTTCATCATAGTTATACATATTTAGGTCTAGTAGAAGACATGCTTTGATGGACATATGCATTTTAAGATAAGATTGATTACTGCTTCAGAGAATTTGTTGCAAGTATAAAATATTAAAATTTATACATTCTCTTTTACCCCTTCGATTAGAAGAATGATGTATGATACAGGTGTTTGAGGATATATTCATGATTGGATTGATTTTGTTGATGTATAAGTTAAAGATTTTAGGAGAATTGTTGGATTTTCTTGCTTTTCACAAAGGAAAACCCTTATGAAGACAAATGTTGAGCATGAACTGGATTGAAGGATATCTTGTAGGCTTCTGCACAACTTTATGTTCCGTTGAAGCATTTTTTCATTGATTCCAATGAAGTTTTGTTGGACTTATATGTAGATTTCTGCTTCCTACATGTCAAAAGGCGTTTATTGATCTATTGTGCTTTTTTGGTCGTCAAATGCCTCTTCTGTTTTTGTTTTGTACGGCCTTCTCGGCGCTAGTAGTGAGTCTTCTTTTTGTGAATGACTGGTCACTGACTCAATGCGTTGGACATAATGTTCAAGTCATATTACAGATAGACATTACTTTCCGAAGTCAAACGAGCTGAACCAATTGACCCGTGATGGATACCCCCACGAGAGATCCCTCGGATTTGTAGTCGCCGATATCCGAGAAAAAAAAATCGGATTTTGTAAATGCGATTAGCGCTTCCTTGCTGGACGCAACCAACCGGAGCATAGAAGCTACGGGTGCGCCTGGATGCTGTTCGTTTCGGTAGTTGACTATCGAAACGAACAGAACCCGAAGTTGCAATGCAGCTATTCGTGGTTATTTGTCCAGTTAGCTTTCTGGGTTTGTCGGTATCCCGTTTTGCTTTTTTCTTCAGCCTTTAGTTCAATGGCTGAATGCGAGCTTAGCATCAACTATTTCTCGCTACCTTTGGCACGGCTGTAGTCCCAGTCTTGGCCCGCATCTCCCACCCTAGTGTTTTCCACGGTTGGCGCGCAGGGTATTCTAATGGGGATGCGTATAGCCCCTGAAATGCTGCATGGTGGATCCTGTGGTTCTTTTTATGTTTCACAACTTTCGTTCAGCAAACGTTGTCGAGTTCAACTCTCACACAGGAACTGACATGGGTCATGCCAGGGATGCACGCATCTGGAGCATGCAGCCCTTAGATGGGGATCCGCGACATCGATAAAACTAGTCCAAAAACAAAGAATACAGCCAGTGGAAGGAGCGGATCGACAGTTCGAACGACTGCATCGTGTAGTTGGCAGGCACACCCTCAACAAACCAGGCGCTCTTCAACAATGCGCATGCACCTACCGAAACGAACAGCATCCTGGCGCACCCTACGTTACACGGCTGTGCCTGGCAATGCTAGAGCGAACAGGGATAAACCTAAGACGCCATCGATAAGGAAGTGCCGACTTTAACGCAGAAACTCGAGGCAGGAATGCAACGTTTGCTTCGCAAACGTTGCGTAGTAGAATCAAACACCCCAAGATTCCTTGAATCTGCAATCTATCAGACATTTTGAAGTGCGTGA
>SZWC01008289.1:0-23346 GCA_023375785.1 Penium margaritaceum
AGAGAGAGAGAGAGAGAGAGAGAGAGAGAGAGAGAGAGAGAGAGATGGATATTGGGTGCCAAAAGTGACCAAAGTGGGTTGCTTGATAAAGTTCATCATGCACTACAGATTCATAGAGGATGTTGTTCTGTTCTTTAGTATTTTACAGAACTTGATTAGGATTGTATTAAAGGGAAAAATGGTTTCTTAAGGTTTGGTGGCAATGGGTTTCGTTCAAGTGACAGCTCTTGCACTACCAGCACCAATGACGGCGAGAAATATTGGGTAGTGAGGCTTGGAGCGGCCTTCAACATAGAAAGGCGGTAGGATGACCCACAAGGAGCTTCAAGGAAGGTCCCCATCAAGATTATTGGCTGTTCAAATGGCAGGGATGGTAATTCTCTTGTGTGAGAGTGTGTCTGCCACTCATCCTGCTAGGCTAGGAGTGTGCTCGGAGGTGAACTTTGACAGGGTGGTTCGTGCAGCTATATGCGCCAAATGAAGCGTACTTATGCTGTGTAGAAAGCTGTGCCAATGTACGTTTCATACACGAGTCAAACCAGCTACTTGAGCTCTCTACACAACTTCACATGCTTCTGTATTTTATTCCCTAAAACCCGCAACTTGTCTTTTACACACGATTGGTCCTGGCAAGCAGCTATTGCTCAGCTTGATCACCGCCCTGAGGGCTTCTTAGGTTACTATGAGTGGTATCAGAGCTAGAATAAGGCCTTGCCTTATCCTTGAGGCATCCTTTACACACTGGTGTGTGAGAGAGGATGTTTGTGGACCAACATTGCAGTCAACATGGCAACATCCACTTCTGTGGTGACCGGTGTCAACATCGTCGGATTTTTGGAGGCACGAATTTCTTCAATTTGAGGAACAACACCAAGATGTTGCTGATGAAGAAGGGAATATGGAGCCATGTGAGTGATGCTGACTCTGTTGAAACCTCCCTCTCTGCTACCAAGGCCTGGACCCAGCGCAAGAAGCGGGACCGCGCTCTTGCCACCATCCACCTCCTCCTCACTGAACGAAAACAAATCCTTGTCCTTTTCATCCTCATCCCAAAATAGGTTTGAAACAAGTTTAAGTCCACATACACTTCCAAATCAATCCTCATGAACATGAAGCTGTGTCATCGTTTTCACACCATGAAGATGGATGAGTTGGGCTCCATTATCGATGATCTAGATATGGTAAAAGCTTTGGCTGACAAGCTTACTTCGATTGAGGACCCTGTCAACATCCTCTCTTGCCGTCCTGGTAGCTACACTCCTTTCATTGTTGCCCTGGACCAGCATGGCGACAGGCTCTCACTCGATGATGTGGAGAAGAGCATGCTATTCGAGGAGGAGCGCAGCAAGGAGGGAGGAGGAAGAGGACTGGACGTAGCCCTCGTCCCCAACATGAGTTACGGGGGTGGTTCTGCATCAAGCAATGGTAGCGGAGGTGGAGGGAAGAAGAATTGCAAGCGCCACTACTATAAGAAGCCAGGCCATTGGGCGCGGGAATGCCGGAAGAAGAAGGCAGACCTTGCAACTGGGGTTGGAGTGGGGAAACAGTCCGAAACCTCCACCAACGTCGCTGATCGGGAGAGTAGATTTGTGAGCACTATCTGGGTCCTACACGTCTCCGCCAACACTACCATGTTCTCGATCATTGACTCAGGGGCCACTCGGTACATGACCTATTTCCGGTATTGGTTTGTTGTCTACATAGATATTGAACCTCACCGAGTATACATGGGTGACAATCATGTGCAGATGGAAGTGGGAGACGGTGAGATTATCTTATGTGCTTCTGTCAACGGGAAGCACATGGAACATTATATGAAGGGGGCGCTCCATGTTCTGGGGATGCCTGCTATCCTCCTCTCTATTTCCTCTCTCATCTCCCAAGGCCTGCAGGTCCGGTTTGTGAATGATGGCTGCACCATCTCAGCACGTGCAGGCCATTTGCTTGCAAAGGTGCACAACGACGATGGCCTCTACCATATTTTTGTGGCATCGAAAAAGGGAGCTGTCCTAGCAACAACTACGACGGTGGGAGAAAATGACATCGGCCTGTGGCATGGCCGGCTTGGAAAACTCGGCTTCAGCGTAATCATCTCCATGTATCAGATGGTGTGCAGCCTACAACTGAAGGAGGTGAAGCAGCACGGTGCGTCAGCCTGCGAGAGCTGCATTGAAGGAAATCAAGCCCACTCTCCATTCTCTAAGGAAGGGAAGGTGGCAGCTCAACTTCTCTTTCTTGTGCACTCTGATGTGTGTGGTCCCATGCCATCACAGTCCTTGTCCGGCAAGATGTACTTTCTCACGTTCATTGATGACAAGTCGCAAAAGACATGGATGTTATTTCTGGTGGGGAAGGATGAGTATTTTGACGCATTCAAGGCATGGTTGGCTACTGCACAGAATGAGATTGGCAGGCATCTAAAGGTGCTTCGCACTCATGGCGGAGGCGAGTACCTCTCCAATGACTTCTGTGACTTCCTCAAGAACCGTGGGATCTGACACGAGGTGACACCACCCGCAACACCGTAGCTGAATGGTATGGCTGAGAATGCCAACTGAACACTCATGGAGCGTGCCCTCAGCATGCTCAAGGACGCCAAGCTCCCACCAACATTGTGGGTGGAGGTAGAGAACACCGCCGTGTACCTGAAGAACCGGAGCCCGACACACGCCGTGCCGCTGATGACGCTGGAGGAGGCATGGACGGGATGCAAGCCAGCTATCACACACCTAAAGGTGTTCGGGTGTGGCGCATTCATCCATATGCCTGCCGCTAATTACAACAAGCTGAATTTGAAGGGTGTGAAGGCTACCTTCCTCGGCTACGACACCATGGGATACAAGTTGTACAGTCCATAGGACAAATTATTCAAAACTCATGCACTTCACAAACATTGTATACCACATTGAACCATACATATGAAGTTTATCGGATGTTTACTTCAAGTGGTTTCTAAACAATGGAAGATGGGAAACCTTCCATACCACAGATATTTCACCCTTTCCATGCACACTTCTTAACAAAGGGATCACAAACCTGATAATATTTTCAAGGAAGCTTCCTTTACTTCTGACAATCCCGAGAAGCTTCCTTTTGTAATTCTTCATCCTTCAGAAAATTTAGAGAAGGCATATGAACATTTGTGAAGATTGGACATTTTTGCATATGCAATGATCAGGTAATATTTGCGTATCAATTTAGGTGAGCCTCAAACATTCTTCGATGTGTTTCTCATTTTTTATTCATAACCCATGTTTTATACGTTCTATGCCCTATGATCATTAAGATGACCTATTTCGATATTCGTAGTTACTGAGTAGGCATGTATGGACTTCCTCAGGAGTTTGAGAAAAGGACCATCATAGTTTTCGGTCTCATTGAATAATCCTACAACATTTGGACCTTATCTGTCACTTTGCTCCCGCTATCCACCCCCTCTCCCTCCTCCCATCCCATAAAGTTTATATGGGGGTGTATGAGGGTGTGCGCCCCGAAATATACGCATCAACCTATCAAATTTGCTCAAGTGTGTATTCATCGTAGACAGTTCCATTAATGTTCCTTGGTTCACTTGTGTTCAAATGTCTTTGAGATGTACAATAAGGACTGTGCACTTCAATCACACTTTGCACTTCATTGGTGTCGGGTGGAGGGGGGTGGGGATACAGGTCTAAGCCCTCCACCCCCCTCAAGCCTAGAAATGCATGTTGCAACTGTATGAAGAAATTCACGTCGAATACAAAGTGAGAAGACTACATATGTATAGAAATGCACAGGTCGGTACAACCTTTGCGGGTCGTCGATGCACCTTGAACCATTCTCGGGGTTTGTTGACAAATTCTTTCTTCAATGAGACCGAAACATTGTTTGCCACTGCAAGGTCGTCCGCAAACATCCAGGTTTGTGATCGAGTAGCTAGAGCTTGTCGACTGGAACGTGCTGAGATATTAAAGTCAGCATACTTCGATGCGGAAAGAAAGGGAGAAAGAGAGAGAGAGAGAGAGAGAGAGAGAGAGAGAGAGATAGATAGATAGAGAGAGAGAGGGAGAGAGAGCAAGAGAGAGAGAGAGAGAGAGAGAGAGAGAGAGAGATTCATAGACAAAGGAATAGGTGGAGAGATGTGGAGAGAGGGAGAGAGAGAGTTTGTGTCTTTTTTTTAGCGCGACTTCCCCTACAAGGTAGTGAGGAGTTTTTTAGGCCGCTCTGAGTAGAGTCGCATTGCCTCACACTATCCTTGAAACCTGTACGGCATTGAAATCAACATCAATGGAGACCGGCACTGTAAATATCCTTTGATATCGAGGTTCATGAAGACCGAACACTTGACAGCCAGCTTCCTGCTCCAGTGTGAACTTGACTTCTTCACCGACACTCTAGTAGTGAACTCAACTGTCACTATCGTTGCCGTCAAGAAAAGGAATTGACGATAGCCACGGACTGTCCAATGGATTTGAACGGACCAATTAGACTTCTCAAAACATTCAAATCTCAACAGATATATTGACTCAAACGTTTTCAACAAAAAGGAAGATGCTTACTAAAATATAAAGGACGGTCCAAGGACAAGCCATCAAGCATACGTGGAAGTCCACATGTCTCATGGTGCACTTTGAAACTATCTATTCAAGTGTAGTTACAAATTTTTGCAAAAATGTCCCAACTAAATGTGCCCTATTGTATATTATTGCCAAAGTTACGCATGCTTGGTCACACACCACCTCATACAATCAACAAATGTACTCTTTGGCGGTGAAGGAGGGGCGGGGATGGGGAGAAGTGCAGCAAGAAGAATGAGTAGAAAAAATGGCTTTTTGGAATGATACCCCGTCCACAGTTTGTTTTCGGCATTGCTACCCCTCGTGGCCCGACGGCGAACCGGATTTATCATTGCTGCCTTGCGGAGTCGCAGGCGGCTTGGAGGACATGCGACAGCGACGGGGTATCCTTGAAAATCCAAAGCTCTTGACTCATAGTGAACGCAAAGACGAGTACGTGGGCGACATGCTCCTCACTCGTGGGTGCCGAACGACGGCTAACGAGCGCCGATGTGGAACTATGTGCAATGAAATAAGGAGATCACACAAAACATGTATATGGGTATGTAACCCCCATGGGCAGACAAGGAAACCTATGCATGACATTAAAATGGTTAAAAAGAGTCTCCAGCTATATTTTATGCCGGATTATTCACAATTAGGGGAATCATGACTGCTCAACTCTAGCACTGTTTTTGGTATTCATGAGTTTTAGTTATATTAAAAAATTCTATACATATAGTTCGTTCAGGCATTGTCCATTGATTATATCACACATGTATTTTAGTTTAATCATGTATCTTTATTCATTCCCATGTTTGAAGACACCCGTATGTATAGTGAAATCTGTACATGAATTTCCAATTCTTTCATCAATGAACTCATATCCTAGCTTTATGGTCAAAATATTATTCCTAAAGTTTGTGTAACACTTTTTTTAAATATCAATGATTTTTGGTTAATCGTCCCATTTTAATACACTGTGTAATGTGTGTATAGTATACATGCAATATGGTAGGTTCGTAGAAGTTCACAAGTGTGTAGACACTACATAGTACACCATTTAATCAGTGAACAACCTGTTAACATTGATGAAACACTTGTGAGTTCCCGTGGTTTCTTATGTATGTTATGCTTTCTTAATATATGCCTTTAGATATATAAGATAACGTAGATCAGTCGATAAATGATATGATGGCTACATCTGTCGTTTCTCACATATGTCGCAAACTAAACGCAACACTGTGAGTTACTTCTTGACTCGCAAGACCAAAGTTTGGACTATGCTTGAAATTCAAATGGGGCCGCTTGCGTCATTTGCTCAACCCTGACGAAGTCCATGCCCGCCCCCCAAAAACTCCTCGAGTGTATCTGGGGAGTGTATCTAGTGGTGTATTGTGGATGTACAAAGTGTTTGAACTTGTTTATTACAATTTTCCATGCCGTCCCCCCCCAACACGTCAAGTGTATGAGGATAGTGTAGCGTGGAATGTATCTGACATGTCTATCGGTACAAGACATGTGAACACTTCTGTGGTACTCTCTCTTTGTACAAAAGCTTACGGATTCGATACCCCCCAGATACACAGTCTGATACACCATCCCAATACACTTTCGACTTGGAGGGGGGGGAGAGTGCTATCCATACCCCCCCTCCATATCGAGAGTGTATTGGGGTGGTGTATTGGAGAGTGTCATGGATAGACACTCAGAACTATGATTTGTGTATTTTCAATAACCACCGTCCATGCGCATTCCATAACAGGACCCCGATAACCAGTCTTGGACCCCCCCTCCCCCCCCAAGCACCTCGAGTGTATTTGGGGAGTGTATCTGGGGGTGTATTGTGGAATTGCGAAGTATTCCAACTTGTGTATTCCACTGTTCCATGTCCCCCCCCAAACACGTCAAGTGTATGTGGTGAGTGTAGCATAGAGTGTGTCTGAAATGTCTATCGATACGAGACATGTGAACAATTCTGTGGTACTCTCTCTTTGTACACAAGTTTACGGATTGGATACCCCTCATATACACTCTCCAATACACTGCCCCAATACACTTTCGACTTGGAGAGGGGGGTGGAGAAAGGCTATCCATACCCCCCCTCCGTATCGAGAGTGTATCGGGGTGGTGTAGCAGAGAGTGTCTTGGATAGACACTTGAAACTATGACTTGTGAATTGCCGATAACACCATCCATGCGGGTTCCTTGACAGGACCCCGACACCTAGTTGCCCCCTCCCCAAGCATCTCGAGTGTGTCTAGGGAGTGTATATGGGGGTGTATTGTGGAAATGAAAATTATTCGAAGTTGTGTATTCTACTGTTCCATGTCGTCTCCCCCCCCAAAACACGTCGAGTGTATGTGGCGAGTGTAGCGTAGAGTGTATCTGAAATGTCTATCCATACGAGACATGTGTACACTTCTGTGGTATTCTCTCTTTGTACACAAATTGACGGATTCGATACCCCTCAGATACACACTCTAATACACTTCCCCAATACAATTTTGACTTGGAGGGGGGGTTAGAGGGCTATCCATACCCCCCCTCCATATCGAGAGTGAATCGGGGTGGTGTAGCGGAGAGTGTCACGGATAGAAACTCAGAACTACAACTTGTGTATTTTAGATAAGTACCATCCATACACATTCCATAACAGGACCCCGACAACCAGTCGCCCCCACCCCAAAGCACTTCGAGTGTATCTGGGGATGTATTGTGGAAATACAAAGTGTTCGAACTTGTGTATTCCAATGTTTGAAACCCCATCCCCGTAGTGCAACTATGGGGTTTGCTTTAAGTTTGGGGTTTCCAAACAAACATAAAGCACCAAACCCCCAGTGTAACGAAGGAGTTTGCTCCTGGTTTGATGGCAAGAGCTGTCAAAGGCGAAATCAACCGTCCTCGACATTCTTTCTTCTGATGTTGGCGATGCCGATGTCAAAAGGGAGCGACGCCACTATCGAAGTCGGCAAGGCCTGACTCCGAGGGCGAAGTCGCCTCACTATTTCCTAGCGGAAATTCTCGCCATGTACACATGGAGGCAAGTGTATGTTTTGGACCCAAATACCCATAATATGAATACTTCGCCCACTGGAATCAAAATACATTAAGTGCAGTTAACAACAAAGGACGACAAAAATAGGTTCGGTAAGATAAAACAAGCATAACGCAAATAGCATATGTACACGAAATAGATCACATTCAAGAATTACATGTCTATCACCTATATATTGCTCGTAAATCAGAGGTATTAGAATTTGAAAATCATTTGAAAAATAGGAGAAGTCAAGGAATTTCAATAAAACTTCCAGGGTATTATACATTGAAATACTTGTGTATCTAGGATGTACACGTAACTTCCAGGAAACATTCCTATTCATGGGAACCCATTTCCCTAAAACATCCTCCCCATATGTTGTACATTTGTACACTAGTTTATCAGTGTGTACTTTTGGGGTGATTGACCATAAATGATATCAATATACATATGTACATAGATATATGTGCCACATTGTGCCCAGACCATGTGGCTTGATGAAATTTCCATGACTTATAAAAACATTTACCATTATGGCTAAACAGTTCAAGACGAATAAGTAATGTAATTTTTCACATGATCTAAGAGGACTTTCCACTAAATGAAACATGGGAAAAACTAGGAATAAAGTAGAAAACAACACCTCCATGAGTATATACCCATGTAAATACATATGTTGATAAACATGTTAATGGAATGATATATATGGACAATGATATGAACGTGTATTCATTTCCATATATTTTAGAACATAATCTCAAAATGGATATAGATGTAGATACAAGTATAAATATTATTGTCATTGTACATTTCTATATTGATATCAATATAGATATATTTATGAATATAGATAATAATATTATTAATGACGATATACATGTACCTTTTTTTAAAATGTAAATAAATAAGGGGGCGAGGAGATGATATCTCCTTGCCCCCCTCCTCGTGGCGGCTGACAGCCCAAGGGGGTGGCGAGGAGGCGAACTTCCACATCCCCCCTTCACCTGGGCTAATGGCGCAAGAAGGAAGGAGGGAAGTAGTTTTCCTCCCTCCCCTCTGACGGATGGGGTGGACGCGTAGATAGTACTACAGGTCGACATTCAAACAACGACAACACGTGTGTACGCTAGTGGCATAGCCGTTCAGCAAGTGATGTTCTTGGGGGGAGGGCAAGCGACCAAACCTGACCAAAGGACCTGCAATGTTTGTCCAGAATTTCTGATGTTCTGGACTCAGTTGGTTCAATGTAAATAAGAGGACAAATCCTCCATTTGGTATCCATTTTTGACGCCATAAAACCATTTTTAAGCTCATTCCGAGTTCCAAATTCTTGTCAGAACGCTTTGTGCTAGTAGCACTAGTGGTGAGGATGGTTTTGTTGATTACCCCACGGGATTGATCGTTTTGTTCCTGGGTTTGCCACCATACTGGTAAAAAGCTAAAAAATAGAGCTCTAGAATACTTGTGATTTTACAAAATATTCTAAAATTCCATTCTCGTGTAAATGGGAAAAGGAAAAATTGATCACTTTCCCTACAGCCCATAAGTTGTCATTTTCAAAGGAGCAAGTTGTTCCATGTCATTGAACTGGCATTTGGAATGCAAAAATGGAATTTTCTCCACCACAAAAAGTTAAGCACAGCTTGTGCGTATTTTTCCCATTACCTCAAATGTTAGGGTTTTACATGAAAAAAAGGAACCAAAATGGGAGACTGCTAAAAATCCCGACATGGCTCCAGTGGATTGTTCATGCGCTAAACAATATTCTTTTTGCAAAAATACCGCTATGGCATATACCAAGTTAGGAAATGACAATGGTGACATACATCGAGACAAGTTCTTGATCTACATAGAATAGAGTACATGTTGTGACCACTCGACGACTCACCTACTCGCCGCTACAATGCCAAATGTGCAAACAGTAGAAAACCAGTGTTGATTTCACAGTTACACGGACGTCAACCACATCATTAACGTAAGTGCCGATTGCACTACTAGCAACAACACAAGTGCTTGTTGCATAAATGTTCTTGGTGTCAAACATACTTGTGAAAAAGTACTTGTTTCATTTCAATCATGGATTCCACAAGCATCCATGATGCTAGTGCTGCATGCACTGCTCATGGTTTACGAAGGTATGACCAAAACAAATGTTTATTGCATATCCACATGGGTGTCGATTGCGCTAAGAATGGTAGGAAAGCCATTTGTGAAAATGGAAGAAACAAGGATGTGAGTGCCGATCGCACTCAACACACACACACACACACACACACACACACACACACATATACACACACACATGTGATGGTGGAAATCCTTGCATGATGGTCGATTGACAAGTGTCGATAACACCTAAGAAATGACCAACATGGAAAATACAATGGTAGCATTCACATGAGTGTCAAATGCACGATTACCATGATGTTGGATTTATGGCTGATGAGTTCTTCGGTTAAATTGTTGACACGAGTGCCGATTGCGTGTTTGGTGAAAGCTATGGGTTGCACATTTGTCATGGGTATCGAATGTGCCAATAATGCGAGTTCCAAATGCACTATGGCCATGAGTTGTGATTGGGTTGGTTATGCTATTATTAATGGTACAACACATGTTATAAGAGGCCAATTGCAAAAATAACATGTGTGCCGATTGCACCCTGTTGTATCAAGTAGCAAGAACTATTCAACTCGTTGCCTTGTTAGGCTAGCTTGCGATAGACCACCAAACAAAATCATACAATCTTTATGCGGTGTGGTTCTATGGGCAAGTGCATCAAGCGCGATATTTGAAGTGCCAAAAACATGTCTTCTGACGTTTGTAAGGTATCTTGACGAAGTCAAGGATGGTCATACTATCGAATTCTTCTTATGAGAACCAATATGCATGGCTAGAAACAATCACAGATGGGTGTGGTGATGATATGTATGCCCCAATGGTGTAACAAAATCATAGCGATCTTGGTCATCACTTACTGTGGCGACCATTTGAAGTGAAAAACTTCACCTTGCCGATAGCAAGATGGAAAGATACTTCTGAAAGAAGCATGAACCAAATTTTAAGTGATAATCACATGTGTGAAGAGGGTGATTTCCTCAAATTTTAAACATGTTAAAGGTGGAAAAAATCCTCCGTATCCATTCATGGAATGTGTTACAAAAGCCTAGTCATTTGAGCACCCATTCCAAAATATGCACGGTTTGCATGACCGCAAGAGGTCAACCCACATGACCAAGTGCCAGAGACAACTCCCATTTCAATGGATCATGGTATGTGATTCATGCAATTGTACTTCAACCACGTGAAATTAGGTTTGTAGCATGCGTGGAAAACGTGCATGACATGCATAGAAACCTTATAGAATTTCTATTGGTGTGTCGATCACAAAATCAAGTTATGTATAAGTTGAAAGGATGAATCATCACAATAGTTTTTTTAGATTTGATCAAGCTGACAATAGCAACAGATGTTTTGAATAAAAATGGTGACACCTTCTAGCCCAACAAGTATTTTGGTGGGCATCGCACGTGTTCTACAACATTTACACGTCCCATTGCTACAATGTCCAAAGGCAAATGCAATCATTTTATGACTAAGCCATTGTCATGACTATGTCATGAGATGTGAAACAAACCTGGTATGTTAGCACGTCGACTTCAATTGTTGTGGATTGACATCGTGTTGCATGTACATAGTGTGTACACGATGCATCAGATCCTTTCGGAGGATCTTTGCATCATTAATCATTGTCGATGCAAAAATTGGTCCGTGATCAAAACGTGTCAAGGATGATATCCTTGAATCAATCCACAATGCACAAACCATTGACACCCTATCACTTGGTGAGTGGTGGATACAAATTGAAGTAACCGACGGATAATGACAATGAAAATGTACATGAGTGTATCAACAATCGTGTTCAAAAGATAATGATAGTTGTCAATGGGGGTTGTGAATGCACCGGATAGGGACGAAGAATCTTCTATGGGTCCCCAACAGTTTAAGATGCCATAGTGTAGTGGCCCAAGATTGCAAGAGTCACTCTTGGCGTATGACAAGATTGACAGAATGTAAAAAATGAACGAAATCTAAAGGCAAAACTTTCATTCTATCATCATTCACTAAGTGATCATGTCATGGACATTGATAGACAGAAGTGTGGGAATCTATGTTTGTGACATGAGTTCACCCACAGTTATGTGAGAATTCCATTTCAAAGAAAACAAGTGACTCCTTTTCTACTAATGGAGTTCCAGAGTATTATGGCAATCTCATAATTTTCTACAAAGCAACTAGAACATAGTTGGGATCACAAAAAGTTCTAGCTTTTCTGTCCAAAGCTTATGACCATGGAAAGGACCTATAGGCCAATAGCTTTATCCAAACAGTGTGTTAGCATCCACATCTTTGTGTTCTGACTGACCACACAACAAGTCATAATCAGGATTGAAAAAGTTATGACCAGTGTGTCGTAAGAAAATGATGATGTGAAAGGACTCTTCAAGATGGGCCTTCATAAATGATATTTCTCATCGGATTCTTTTGATATTTTAAGAAGTGCCTCAAAGTTGATGGTATTGTGATACAGTACACTAGTCGTGTACGTCACGCTCTTCAAACATCATGAAGATGGATTTTGATCATATCAAAGATCGCAGCGCCTATGTGATATCGATGTGCAATATAAATCCAACATCTTTTTTTTTGGAACAACCAATGTACAAGAGAGATCGAGAGAGATCGTTATGACTACGTTGTAGTCAAACTACGTTTCACGTTTTCAGAAGGTCATGGTGAAGTGACTTAAGTCCCTTGGTTTTGGGGGTGCTTTAATTGATGTACATTGTTGAATGCAAGTATAACATGTTTTTGGATGTCGCTAGGGTGATATCGATGATTGTAGTGGTTTGTCTGATTTCTTTGATGAGGGTGATACCTTGTACAAGTGCCTCCAATAATGCATGCGAAAAATAATCTATTGATTGAAAGTATCAAATGTACACAATAGAAGATATTGAAGCAACACGGATTGTTGAAAATTTCCAAACACAAGCCATGGATGAGTTCTTGAATGGAACCCTTGGATGTGATTACATAATCACAAAATTATTTAGGAACGAATTGTTCCACAACCAACGGAAGTGATTTGGAAGTGTTTGATCACAATCATATGGAATTCACACCCAAAAGGTGTTTTTCCAACTTGTATTGCAATGATTATGGTCATGGTACAACCGTTTGGTGAATACTATGTGATGAACACTTAATTCTTGGATAGAATTCAGGGTGGTTGAGATCGGTTATCTCAGCTAACCTAGTTCAAAAGTTGTTCACTTATGAGAAGGATGTGAGCGGTAGCCTACGGCACCCATTTCAGACAAAAATGAGGGGATGATGATTGAGACCAAGATCATCTAGGTCATAGCATTGTTATGTTCAACGATGGACTTTGACACCGATTGCGCATGCCAAACGACCAATGCCACCTTCTTCAAAGATGAGTGTAATCTTTGAATTGAGAAACAAATGTTCTCAGCAACCATGTCTTAGGATCTTGGTGCCTCCCAACCTTAAGATAAAGCTAGCATGCAAGTTGCATGAGCTTGGTGGAGCTTGGTTGTGTTCAGCCAACCAATCCACGTGTGCTGAAAGAGGTCTAGTAGACCTACGCGTAGTCGTAAACATGTGGTTACAACCCAAAAGGACTCATGTCTAGATATAGTGTTGCACGTAATAACAATGTTGTAGGGAGGTACCACCTTGGCAACATCCCCTCGGAAGAGATTGTGTCCGAAAGCCATGGGAAGTTTTGTGTGGACCCAGATAGTTTTCACGTGGACGCCCAGTTAATTGGTCACAATGACGCTCCTTACAAAGGGGGAGGAGGTGTCACCACAACAGCTTATTGAACACAAACCACATGGAATGTGAAACAATTTTTCTTCCATACCCTCTTCCAAATTGGCAAGTCAACATTGACAATGTACATCCAAAATGACATCAACCATGCCCACGATACACACCTGTGATGAATCTTGTGCAAAGGAATACCAACACGTCTGTTCAAATGTATAGAGGTTCTACGTGCCTCTTCTTGGCAAGAGCCATGGGATTGCGTGGTCAACACATAATGTTGCATGTAGATGATCACAATCGTGAAAACCACGCATGTGCGTGGTTGATTGTGCGTGAACGTGACGTAATATAGTTGCAAATGACAAGAGTTCACAACTGTACTCTTATGCATGCTTCTTATTGCAAGTTTTGTATCTTGAAGTACACAATGATCAAACCTCCATGAGCAAGGATAAACCGGGACGGTTCAGAGCAAAAGGGGAGGAATGTAGTGTGAGGACCATTTTTAGGATTAAAAATGGTCTTGAAGTGTTAACGACATGTTTTGCGGTCTTGAGATTGGATTCTTGAGGCATCCTTGTCCGTAAAATAATATACGGGCTAAAGTTAAGGTCGACTCTAGTCTGAAAAATACTTTTAGTGTGGATTTTGGGCCACAAGAGTGTCGCGATGGAGATTACATCGCTTTACTCCTCCTCCATCCCATGAGTGCTGCTAGGGCCTTTTTCCATCTGGTTTTGCCACGTGGAAGTATTATGCTAGAATGCATGTTTTGACATCCATGCCATATGACTACCATGTCCGTTTCGTCGTGACGCGTCTTAGCCAAAATGGTTGAGGCGGCCAGTCACTCTGCGTCCATAGACAAACTATTCTTAGGGCTTACGTTTTGGGTTTCACAATTAGTCACCAAATAGTTCAATGCTCTTATAGCAAACTATTAGCTAAAGTTCTCTGTTTCACATCTTAGGCATTGACTCAACGTATTTTTGGCTCATAGCAAAAAATACCTCAAAATTGTCAACGAAAATAACTTTCATAAATCCCCCTTCTAACATTCACAGACTGTGGGTTTCATTAAGGGGTTGTGTGGGGATTTAAGCCTGTGAACCCTTTTCACAAGTTCAACGGTTATGGTGGAAGTCCAAAGTGACCAAAGATGAAGCAAAATTACTATGTAGATGGGCCATTTTAGGGTCATTTTTCTTGTTTGGCCATGTTTTTGAAAATCCTTAGAAAATTGATGGCAGCTCGGCGTCTTCATCCACATTCACCAGAAAGAGTCGCTCGATCTCACATTTGGCCATCATTGAATGCGGTTCGCAGCCTGCCTTACTAATCTAGCCATATTCCAACGCGTGTCGACTCCTTTCAAATGTGGCTATGAAGACGGTCAAACAGGAAACAATTGCACAAGCGAGTGATATTGACGAAAGTAGCTCCTTGGACACTCAGTGATCTCCCAAAGAAATTCTCAATATAAAAAGATATAAAGACATGAATGAAGGTAATAACATCAACGTTCAAACGTGATCCAAGAAATAAGAAGTAGAATAGACATAGTAAAAGAAAATGAACATTTTCTAGGATTTTCAAAGTCTTAAATGCACCTTCAAGCACAGAATATGTGATGGATATTGAAATTTCACCATTAAAAATTCATTGATTTGGAAAATAAAAAAGAACAGTCTTCCACATAAATTAATTGATAAATAGTTCAAATAAATGAGAAACGTTTCTGAAATACATCTCATTTAATATTTTACTTAAGAAAATTTTCCATCTCTCTAGTTTTTTGTCTTTACATAAAACTAACACGAATACACATGAATATATATAAATTTCTATCTTCTAAGGCAGAAAATCTTACACAATACATGAATCCTGATTCTAAGATTCTAATTCAAAATTAAATTAGTTGAGGAGAAAAAAAGGATACATAAAATTTGGTGGGAAAACTCAAACTCTGAGCACATTGAGAGGCACGACTAAGAATTAAAATAATGACCATGTGATGTTTTTCATAATTTGATACTAAGCTAATATTCCGTTATACGCCAAAAGTTCCCCGAATAATAGTTGATAGTGGATTTGTACGTTTGATTCATTCTTTGCGTTGAGAAGCCCCTGAAAATCCGTTAATGATGGTTTTTTAAGGGATTCCTACTTTGTGGGAGAAATCAAATTTAAATATCTATAGAAATTGTTTTCATTCAGAAAAAATATCATATTGGGGTTTTATGACAATACATCAATGAGGGTTCCATTTGAAAATTTTAATTTTAATCTAATGTATCTTGAATTAGATTTATCCTTAAAGTATCAATAAAAATACATATTAATGTTGAAATATATAAAAAAGGTACTAGTAAGATATTGAACTCGATCTCAAGGTAATTTATCGTATAAGTTTTAAATTCCAGATAATTTTATTCATATTTAAAATTTATGATCTTGGTGATTTCTATCTAAAATGCTTATGAATTTTTTCATGTGAGACTATTTTACTTAATTTCCCAACTCAAGGATGATTGGACAATAAACTTTCAACATTAATCACCTATTGTAGGGTTGAAGGTGGTTGTGAGGCAATCCTAGTAAAGCCTCATTATATTTTACTATTGTGATTTTTCTATCGTGTTTAAATGTTAACACTTTTAACTTTACGCATATGTTTGTAAATATTGATATTGGGAGTGGTTTTAGTAGACCACCGAGCCGCGGCAATTTTGTTCAGGATTCTCAAAAACGATAAATCTAGAAAAACGACATTTTCTGAGTCGCGCAAAAGCGCTTAAAAATTGCACGTGCACACCTTCCTTGCACCGACAAATGTCTGCGCACATTGCTGGCGGCGTACTGCTGACAGTGCACGAGCATGCATCCTGTCCGCTTCTCTTTGTTAGCTACCCCTCGTCACCTGCGGCGCATCGCAATTTATTGGGGCGTGTATGGTAACGTCGCAATAAGGAGTCACAGAAAGGCCAACACGAAAAATCGGACACTTCTTCCGTGTGAGGTCTCAGATATCCGGACGAACAGTGTTCTGGTGCATGGCGGAGTACCGGTTTCAGCAGCACTATCCAGCACGACTGAATCAGACAACGGCTTGGATTGAGAGACATTTCAACAAGCAGTGAGAAGGATAACGGCCTAGATTCAACGCTGGTCAAACGATTTTCTGTCTAGCGTTCAATCCACGTCCTTTTTCGCTTAGGGAATGAAATCAGAGGCTGAGCTACTGAAATGTAATTCTGTGACAAAGTACACGGTATCAAACATCCTGCAGTGTCGATCGCACCCCTAAATTGAAGATCGACGGCCGAGAAACATCTTAATGGTCCAGAAACGTTCGTTTTCCATATTTGGTATCCGATGGGGGGCGTTCCCATCCTGTTCGGTGGAAGGTTGGGTAGGGAGGTGATGGGGGCGTCTTCTTTCCCCGGGTCATTACCAGGCAGGCATTCGCCGAGACCAGTTCCAGGGAGGTGAGGGGGACAATCACGACAACAGTTCCAGGCAATCGGTTAGCCCGCGGCCAAGACCCAACACACAGTGATAGAATTCGATTTATCGAGAAATCATGCATCCTCTTCCTAGTTCCGAAGCACTACGGCACCGTGTTGATGTCTTGAGATTTTTGTACGATGTTAGCATCTAGATGAAGTGGCGGCTCGCTACAGTAGTGCGATTTTTCTTACGTCATGAACCTCGCAAACGTACGTTTCTGCACATACAAGGACCTATACTCTGAATTACATGGAACAGGGCTGACAGGTTCATCGGAAGAGACGAGCATGGCCCTAGCATCTCGCCAGCTCATGAATTTAGTCGATTTTCTCTCTTGCCGTCAGTCTAACTACTTACCTCGCCCTTTCCAAGAACGCGGAAGTTTTGAGAACAATTCAATGTAGGACTAAAAAAAAANTTGCTGGTAAGAACTTCTGTCATAGACTGCTAGAACTGTATTTTCCCGTTTCTTCTGGAAGTCCTTTAAAACATCATCTCGATGGTCCTTTCTGAAAACATGCTTTCCGATGATACACGGTTTTCCCAACATCACAGGGCAAATCCAAGTCGCTCGATGGAGAAATCGCAAACAGCGCGGTGCATGCTGAAGATGTCTAGGCGATGAAAATCTATGCCGGCCGGAGAAATCTACCTGACGCCAGCGCAGAATGGAGGCCAGGAGAAAATGCGACACTCGTCTGGTCTGTAGCGTCTGTTGCAACGAAACAACCTCCATTAGTATCTAGATGCTCGCACCTCCAGGACATCAACACGGTGCCTACAAGTCCGAAACTGTCCATTCTCACCGCTCCAATGATTCCAATTATGACTCAATTTACCCCGTGTTTTTGCTTGCAAACAATACAAAACGTTTCCGACTTGGACTTTCCTAACATTCAGGTTCTGCCTGTCTTACTTTCACTAAGGCTCCTCCCAGATCTCACGGTGGCAGAGCCTGCATATTTCAAGGGTAAGACCCAACACTTTGTAAATAAGAAAAATGAATTTATGAAGAAGAGGAATTATTATCCTTTGATTATATGGAAAATCAGAAGATAATGGCTGAATTTCAGAGCTCGTCTATGGCTTGACATAAAAACCCTAAACCAGATGTGGGGATTTCGCCCAAAATAAGGAACCAAATAAGCACGAGTGGTTGATGACCATGAATGTTACATGTTTGTTGATTCAATATCACAATATCGAGAAACATAATTAAAATTTCAATCGCAAACAAGAATTCAAATGCATACATACAATAAAATTTCCCATTCTTTGAGTGAAAACAACTTCATAAATAATTTCATCTCTAAAAACTCAAAACAACACAATCCTCTTCATTTTTTCTAAAAATGGAAAATTAGATTTCAAGCATTTGACAGCAAACTATGAAAATTCATAAAGTATTGAGGTTGGAATACTACAATGATATGAATTTTTCCCCTTAACAATTGCATAAATAGCCCATTTCCGAGTTTTTTTGCCAAAACAACCCTTTTCTAGTATTGTACACATATGATATAATCATGGTATTGATAACCTACTAACCTTTCACAGATATTCATTGATAGAAAATGTCACACAATACCAAATTTGTATTGCAAAATGAATTCCTAATGTGAGTGTGGCACATCACGTAACGTACAAGGAGATAAGGGAATCAGATATACACAGATGAATATTTGATTCCATCATTCATGGAAATTTTTTTAACTTTCATATAAAAAATTGGGTTTCATCAATCATTGGGAATTAAAAATCCAAACCATTGTGTTATTTTTAGTCAAAAGTGGAAAATTATTATTAAGTACATCCTTTTAATGATATTCATCCCAAACACTAGAATAAAGAAAGACCTACTATTCATGAAACCGATTCATCCATTTTTCAATTACTTTGTGGTAACATCATGAACAAAAAAATGGCATCATAATAGACCTCCTACAAATCGATTCTAAACAAAGACATTTTGAGCTATGATAAAAATAGAATTAAATGAAACGTTCTTTACTTTCCTTGAAATCTCATCAATACCCCAACATGTAACATATATACTTTATGGATTTCAATAAACAATTTCACCAATCCAACCATGACCACTCAAAAATATAAGAGAAAACCTCGCATGGAGAAAACCGGCAACATAGAACTATATTAGCATTTGTCTCAGTTTTGGTTGACATGGAACCTCATATACTCGGCACATACTAGTAAAAGTGCTAACAGCTATTTTGAAAACAACACCTTGTATGAAATTTTACAATTCAAAAACTAATTTAAGGTATATTCTCTCACGTATGAAGTGTTCCATCATGTCAAAGGGCTACAATCAAAACGAATGGTAGAACTTTTAAGGAACATTATGACCTCAAATGTACGAGGTTAAAAAAAAATCCGTGGTAACCAAGTGCATCGTAAAACAAAAACACTTGAATGACTAGAAGAAAAGCATGCCATCAATGATCACTAGAATTTGAAATCACTTTAAACTCAATGAGAAATCAATGATCTTCATAACACTTATAACATGAAAAACCTCAGATATTCCTTTACTGGTGTTACATGTATTTTCTAAGGGAATTGTCAAAGAGAGTTTTCTCATTTCATTTTTTGAATATGAATGAAAAGGAAATTTTGCACGGTAAACAAGAAAGGGGTTTAGACATCTCATGTCATTGATGCTAAAAACATCCAGCACGATACTTGGAATGATCTAATTTCAAAGGATAAGAAATACATTCAAACCCAAAAATGTTATAAACCTAGACACTAGAAAGTGTTAAAGTAGCTAACTCTCTACTCTAGCCCGGACTAGCCGGGCTTCTCTCTCTTCCTTGACACTTGCACGTTTCCCCCTCGTTTTTGTGGTTATTGGAGGCCTGTGCAGCTCCTCGGATGTGCGCATCTCTTAGGTGGCGCACCCACATGCAATAGGAGGGGACCTTTCACTCCCTCCTCAAAAAGGGAGCGAAAGCCCCCCTCGCTCCATGAATGGGTTTGCAAATGCCCTTACTAGAGCATGTTGCACCACGCAACATGCTCCAGTTCACTGATGTCAGCACTGGACGAGGCCGACCCGGTAGGGGGCGGTCCTCGCCCTCATTCATTCTATTCTTTCAAACTAAGATTACACTTTTCGCTCAACTTGATGCCCCTCTCTTCTTGCGACTAAGTGTCGCACCCCCTCCTAAAACTGAGAGCTCTCGCTCTCTCTCTCTCTCACTCCCGCCCTCCAGTCTCTCTCTCTCTCTCTCTCTCTCTCTCTCTCCCTCTCTTTCCCCCTCTCAGGCCACCACGGCCCATTTCACCATGGCATCAAGCTCGTAACTGGGCCTGTGACTCATCAACCCGTCGCTTCTGCATCCTCCTCCGCCGGCCGTCGCCGTTCCCATTTCCGCCACCGTCAACCGTCGCCGGTGCCGCCGTCGCTCCCTCCTTGGCCGTCCGGCCACGTCGCCGTCTCCGTTGGAGCGGCCCTCCTCCCTCGCCGTCGCCGCCGCTGCTGTCCTCCGACCTTGCCCCTCTCCTCCGTGGCCGTCGGCGTTGGCGTACCGCTGTCGTCGCCGTCGCCGTTGGCGTACCGCTATCGTCTCCTCTCCAGGTCTGCCCCCATCGGGCCTTCTTGTCGTCCCCCCCCCCTTCCCCCTCCCATCCCCGCCTTTTCCCGTCTTCCCTGTCTTTCCTCCTTGTTTGTCCTTCCCCCTTCCTGTTCCTGCCCGTTTCATCTTTTTCCCCCTTTCCTTTCTGCTTCTTGCTTTCGGCTGACCCTCGTTCGTCTTGCTTCTCTTGCAGGTTCGTTTCTTCCCCCCCTTCCTCCGGCTCAGCCCGTTGTCTGCGTACGCTCAGCCCTCGGCTCTTCGGCTCCGCCCTCGGCTCGGCCCTCCACCCCGGCTCTCGCCTGGCCCCTTGGCTCTGGGCTCCAGCTCGCTACTTGGCCCAGGCTCTAGGTCCTTGGCTCTCGGCCCTTGGCTCTTGGCCGCCCTCTAGACTAGGCTAGTTGTTCCGGGCTCTAGGCCCCCCCCCTCTAGACACTTGGACTATGAACTGTTGGCCTCTGGCCGGACCCCTGTTCCGNTCTCTCGCCTCCTCTCTCTCTCTCTCTCTCTCTCTCTCTCTCTTCTCTCTTCCTTTTGCTCTCCACTCCTGCTGCTCTCTCTGCTCTCCCGCCCCACTCTCTTCTCTTCCCACTCCCCTCTCTGCACTCTTTGCTCTCTCTCTCATTCTCCTTCCTCTTTACTCTTTCTCTCTCTCTCTCTCTCTCTCTCTCCCTGCCGTCTCTGTCCCTCTCCGCTCTCTGCTTCCTCTCTCCCCTCCCTCCCCCACCTCTGCCCTCTCTCTGCTCTCTGCTCTCACCTCTCGTCCCTCTCTCTCTCTCCGCTCCCCACTCGCTTTCTCTCCCCTCCCTTCTCCCTCTCTCCACTCTCTCTGCTCTCTTTTCCCCCACCCTCTCTCCACTCTCTCTGCTCTCTCTGCTCTCTCTACTCTCTCTCTTCCCTCCCTCCGCTCTCTCTGCCCTCTCTCTCCACCCTCTGCTCTCCCTCTCCTTCCTCTCTGCTCTCTCCCCTCTATCTCTCTCTTCTCTCTCTCCCTCCGCCCTCTATCTCTCTGCTCTCCTTCTCTGTCCCCCCCCTCCCCGCCCTCTCTCTCCCCCCTCTTTCCTCTCTCTACTCTCTCTCTACCCTCTGTGCTCTCTCTCCCCTCTCTCTCTCCCCACACTCTGCTGCCCCTCTCTACCCTCTGTTCTCCCTCTCCGCCCTCCCCTCTCTCCCTCCATCTCCCTGCTCCCTCTCTTCCCGCTCTCTCCTCTCTCTCTCCTTATCTCTCTGCTCTCTCTCTCCTTCTCTCCACCCTCTATACCCTCTGCTCTCCTCTCTTTCTCTCTCTCTCTCCTTTGCACCCTCTGCTTTCTCTGTCTCCCTCTTCGCACCTTTTGCAATTCTCTCTCCCTTCTCTCTCTCCCTCCGCCCTCTGTCTCTCTGCTTTCTCTCTCTTTCCCCCCTCCTCGCCCTCTCTCCCCCTCTTTTCTCCCTCTGCTCTCTCTCTACCCTCTCTGCCCTCTCTCCCCTCTCTCTCTCCCCACCCTCTGCTCTCCCCTCTACGCCCTCTGTTCTCCCTCTCTGCTCTCACCTCTCTCTCACTCCCTCTCCCTGCTATATCTCTCCACTCTCTCTCCTATCTCCCTCTCCTCTCTTCTCTCTCTCTCCTTCTCTCCACCCTCTACAACCTCGGACCTCCTTGCTCCCTCTCTCTCTCTCCTCTACACCCTCTGCTCTCCTCTCTCTCCCTCTTCTCCCCCTCCCCCCCCTTTTTTTTTGCTCTCTCTCTCTCTCCCCCTCTCTCTCTCTGCTCTCTCTCCCCTTCTCTCCACCTTTTGCATCTCCTTCCTCTGTCTCCCTCTCTCTCTCCTTCTCTACACAGTCTACTCTCCTCTCTCTCCCTCAGCTCTCCTCTGCCCCCCCATCTCTGATCTCTCTCTATCTCGCTGCCCTTTTCTCTCCGCCCTCACCTCTCTCTCCCTCCCTCTCCCTGCACTCTCTCTCCCCTCTTTTCCTGTCTCTCTCTCCTTATCTCTCTGCTCTCTCCCTCCTCTCCACCTCTGCACCCTCTGCCCTCCTCTCTCTCTCGATCTCTCCTTCTTTGCACCTTCTACCCTTCTCTCCCTCCCTTCTTCCTTTCCCTCCGCCCTCTGTCTCTCTGCTCTCTCTCTCTGACCCCCTCCCCGCCCTCTCTCCCCCTCTTTCCTCTCTCTGATCTCTCTACCCTCTCTGCTCTCTTTCCCCTCTCTCTCTATTCGCCCTTTGCTTCCCCTCTCCGCTCTCTGTTCTCCCTCTATGCCCTCACCTCTCTCTCTCTCCCTCTCCCTGATCTCTCTCTCCTTCCCTCTCTCCTATCTCTCTCTCCTTCTCTCTCATCTCTGTCTCCTTCTCTCCATCCTCTAGACCCTCGACCTCCTCTCTCTCCATCTCTCCTTTTCTATACCCTCTGCTCTCCTCTCTCTCCCTCTTCTCTCCCTCTCCTCCCTGTAATCTCTCTCTGCACCATCTTTCTCTTTCTCTCCCTCTCTGCACCCTCTGCCCTTCTCACTCCCTTCTCTCTCCCTCCACCCTTTGTCTCTCTGCTCTCTTTTTCTGTCCCTCCTCCCCGCCCTCTCTCCCCCTCTTTTTCTCCCTCTGCTCTCTCCCCGCCCTCTGACCGCTCTCCCCTCTCTCCCCACCCTCAGCTCCCCCTCCCCGCCCTCAGTTCTCCCTCTTCGCTCTCATCTCTCTCTCACTCCCTCTCCCTACTACATCTCTCCGCTCTCTCTCCTATCTCTCTCTCCTCTCTCCTCTCTCTCCTTCTCTCCACCCTCTTCACCCTCGGCCCTCCTCTCTCTCCCTCTCTCTCTCTCCTTCTCTGCACCCTCTG
>SZWC01008289.1:33695-45343 GCA_023375785.1 Penium margaritaceum
CACCGGCCCCCGCCCTCTCCGTCCATACACCTTCTATCCCGGTCACGCTCACAGTCGTCATTTCTTTTACCTCAAGTTCCGCCGCTCGGTGGATGTCTGCACTGACCACCAGTTCATCGGCGCTCCTGCGACTGTTGCTCGCGTCCTCGTTGTCACCTCCGCCCCCCCTGCGGCCTCTCCACCCTCGCGAGCTGATGACTCCGACCCTCTCACTCTTGCTAAGGCCCTGTCCCGTCCCGACGCCGCTGACGGGCACGCGGCATGCCTGGCCGAGTTAGCTGCGCTCTCTGACCACGGCGTCTTGGAGCTCGCTGACCTTCCCCCCGGTCGCAAGGCGATCAAGGCAAAGTGGGTTCTTCGTCGGAAGTTCACCGCTACCGGTGCGCTCAATCGATACAAGGCTCGCCTCACTACCAAGGGGTACTCCCAGGTCCCTGGCATTGACTTTGGTGAAACCTACGCTCTGGTAGGTCGTTTCACTACGAGTCGCGTCGTCATCTGTGTGGCCGCCTCCTTCCAGTGGAAGCTTCACCAGATAGATGTCAACAATGCCTTTCTTCATGGTCGCCTCGATGAGGAGCTGTACATGGTTCAGCCTCCTGGTTTTTCCGACGGCTCTGCGAAGGTGTGTCGCCTTCATCGTGCGCTGTACGGCCTCCGCCAGTCCCCTCGCTGCTGGAACGAAGAGCTCACCTCCACCCTTGTCCGTGGGGGCTTCCGTCCCAGCCAGTCCCACCCTTCCCTCTTCATTGGTGGCACCCTTGTGGTGCCTGCCTTCATTTTGGTGTATGTCGACGACCTGCTCATCACATCGCCGTCCTCCACTGCGATCGTCGAGGCCAAGGGCCTCCTCTCCTTGGCGTACCATATGAAGGACCTTGGCCTCGCGACCATGTTTCTCGGGATGCAGCTCGAGCGTCTCCCTGGTTGTCTCCTTGTTCACCAGGAGCGCTATGTCTTTACTCTTGTTGACCGCTTCTCCTCCGTTGTCGACCTGTCACAGCCTCTCCGTTGCCTCTTCCCCTATGCCGCCGGGTACCCAGCTCGTCCTCGGATCGCCCACAACACGGCCTCCGGCGAGCTCGAGTCCGCCGTCACCTTTCAGTCCATCGTTGGGGCCCTCACGTACCTCGCCGGCACCACCCGTCTGGACATCGCCTGTGCGGTGAACATCCTTGCTCAGTATGCTCGAGAGCCCCGCACGGCCCATCTCCGTGCGGCTGCGTATGTCCTTCGCTACGTCATCGGCTCTGCCCGGACTGGCCTCACCTTTCCGGCCGTGTCAGGTCTGCCGCTCCTTGAGGGCTACGCTGACAGCGATTACGCCCGCGACGCGGACGCTCGGAGCCGCAATGGCTTCGTCTTCCCTCTCGGTGCCGCCGCCGTCTCCTGGCGGAGCGGCAAGCAGGGTTGCGTCGCTCGCAGCACGGGAGAGGCTGAGTACATGGCCTTGGGTAGCGGTGCCACTGAGGCTGTGTGGCTCCGCCACCTTCTTGGCGAGTTCCATCTCCCCACGCCACCTGTGCCCTTGTACATCGATAGTGAGAGCGGTCTGGCCATTGCCAAGAATGCCGGTGCGCTTCACTGTCGCACGAAGCACATTAACGTCGAGCATCACTACGTACGCGACGTTTTCGCCGCTGGCGACGTCTGCCTACGGTTCATCTTCGCAGAGCTCCAGCTTGCCAACTTCCTCACTAAGGCCCTTCACCAGCCCGCTTTCGCCTCTAGCATCGCCGCGGTCGGTTTACGCACCCTGCCCACGGCTGAATAACTGTCCTCCCTCCTCTTCCCTACCCCGTCCCCTATTGCTTGCGTGGGCTCATTGGTCATTCGCTCGATGACTGTCTGCTTGTTGATCTCACATCTCCTCTCTCACTTTGCTACGTGCAGGTTGCTGTCCTCTGACCTCCCTCACTGTCGCCGTCCCTCGCTGCCGGCTCGTTTGCTCCTCGGTCCCTGCCCAGACCTCCTTGTCATCCCCCCCTCTTCTCCTCTCTCTTCGTGCCCCTCGTTTGCTCTGTGCCTGAGCTCGATCATGTGCAGGTCCCTGACGCTCTCGCTATGGTGCCCCGTCTCGGAGGCGCGCGTCGTTGGGCCGGCGGGCTCCGCTGCTTGAGCGCTGGCAGTGCAGGTTGCGCCTCTGGTGGGTTGCTCCTGCCGGGATGCCTTTGGCCGGGTGCCTCTTTTGGGTCGGCCCTGGCTGGGACGCTTCCGTGCGCATGCCCTGGCCATGGCGCTGCTGGTCGGGTGCTTCTAGTGGAGTCCTCTCGCGGCGTGCCTCTCCTGGGGTGCCCTTGGCCTCGTGCTTCCTACGAGACGCTCTGGCCCATGCTCGGTGCCTCGCCCTTCCGTGGCGTTTTTGGCGGGTGTCTCTGTTGTTGGCCTCCACGCGTCGGGACACAGTGGTGCCGGCCGGGCATGTCCTCCCCTTGTGCAGCACTTGCCCAGCCTCACGCCTTCAGCGCTTTGCTCTTGGTGTAGTGCAGACAAGGTTGTGACTTATGGTGTGATGTTCAAGCATTCTGCTTGGGTTTCCACTAGCGCTTGCGCTATTGTGTTAAAGTAGTTAACTCTCTACTCTAGCCCGGACTAGCCGGGCTTCTCTCTCTTCCTTGACACTCGCATGTTTCCCCCTTGTTTTTGTGGTTGCTGGAGGCCTGTGCAGCTCCTCGCATGTGCGCATCTCTTAGGTGGCACACCCACGTACAATCGGAGGGGACCTTTCGCTCCCTCCTCGAAAAGGGAGTGAAAGGCCCCCCTCGCTCCATGAATGGGCATGCAGATGCCCTTACTGGAGCATGTTGCGCCGCGCAACATGCTCCAATTCACTGATGTCAGCACTGTGCGAGGCTGACCCGGTAGGGGGCAGTCCTTGCCCTCGTTCATTCTATTCTTTCAAACTAAGATTACACTTTTCGCTCAACTCGATCCCCCTCTCTTCCTGCGACTAAGTGTCGCGCCCCCTCCTAAAACCGAGAGCTCTCGCTCTCTCTCTCTCTCTCTCACTCCCGCCCTCCAGTCTCTCTCTCTCTCTCTCTCTCTCTCTCTCTCTCTCTCTCTCTCTCCCCCTCTCAGGCCACCACGGCCCATTTCAACAGAAAGTAGAATCATGTGTCATACATTGATAGAATATGACAAATAACCCTTTGATTTCTTCTTTTAAATCTTAAAATCAAGATTATAATGAAAATGTATAGATTTTTGTTCATTGCGCATGAGCAACATTATTGTGATGGTTTATAACTAAAATATTTGAAACATTCGTTTGAATTTAGGCATTCACTATGTCTTCTTCCAAACGTTTATGTCTTCTTTGATATATTTTTCCAGTTTCTAATAATTTATTAACAGCATATGATCTTTGTGAGGAGTAGGTATTCTGGCAAGTATGTCAAAGGTGTTATGTCAAGAACCAAAAAAATTCATGTGAAACTTCAAAGACAACTTGAAAAATTTGGCCAAACTGCAATGTTATCTACATAGAGAAATGAGATATGGTTGTGTGTCATGAAATAACAAGAAATGATTGTAGGTATCAAATGTAATCCTTGATGGAACAAAGAAGTGATATGCAATAATGTTTGCTAACATCTACGACCATTTTAACCTTAAGAAGTTTGCTTCAAGTCAGAAACATACTACTAAATACTTCAAAAAGAAGAAAAACCTTTAACACATGTGAAAGTGATACAAGGAAAAATGTCATACGTAGAGACCATATTTTTGGACAATATAATCATCTGTATTTGTAGATTGCACACCCTCTAAATGGGAAATTGTTTGATCACCACTTGAAAAACATGCATGCGTGCATGAGCAAACGATTTCAATACAAATGACAACGCTTGGAAGGACAATCTTTCTAAAATGGATCAAGTTGTGCAATTTATACCATCGTCCAATATTTTGGATGAAGTTGGTATGTGACTTGCATGGAAAATGTGCATGTAAGGCACCGTAACGTTTGCCACTAATGGTTAATTTGTGGATCATGAACAAAATTTGAATACTATTTGAATTGATGTATGATAATAATCCTTTCTTTAGGTTTAATCGAAATGATGATACAAGTTGATGTTTTCAGAATTCGATTAAAAAAGAAATTTTCTCAAGGGGTGGCAACAGCTACTTGAAAATTTGAGAATTCCATTACACTCTACGCTTGAAAGTAGGTGTGCTCATTTGATAAAAGAGGTGATGTCATTTTTATGTCATGATATGTTGCAAACATGCTTTCTTAGCTTGCAAAATTTGATTAAAATGACATTGATAGCGTTCTTCTACACGGTATGTAATGCAAGAGTCTTACATTTGCTTCAAATATTTAGCATAAGCCCTGGCTAATTCATTGTTTTCATTCTTATTTTCATGCATAACAACCAGTCAGAATGGATAGGGTTCTCTCCCTTTTTTCTTCATATGCTTTCCATAATTTGTACTTTGGTACTAGTAATAAGATAGGTTTGGCATTTGCATGCTTTATAGAGGTAATCCATGTGTTTCTAAGGTGACTCTGACCCCATGTCATTTATTGAGGTAACACAATGTGGCCCATAAGGTGCACTTCTACTTCGTTGACTCTGACCCTATGTATCTTTTATTCTTTGATTTTACAAATCTAGGAATTTAGATTATCCTTGCATCTCTAGTAGTTTTCTTGTGTTGTATTACACGCATGTGGGTGGTTGTTTCTATACGTGTGAGTTTGGATGTACACCTCATGACGATTACTGTCACACACACGAATGACATGAGAAAGAATTAAATGGCTATATCTTGTAGTTTCACATGGTTTTTAAGTAGGTGTATGGGTGCAGAAGACATTGATAAGGTCTTATTGTAATTGTGAGTATACATTAGCTGGGTTATTATTATTATTTTTGAAGATTTCTATATGTTATTAGGTTTAAGTCAACTTTATTATTTAATTTAACTATTGAAGATGTTAAGATGACTTGATTGCAAAAATGGGCACTCATTTTTGTTTAGAGTGAAGGTCATTATGTCATTTTAGAGGTTCAAATGATAATGGTTCATCGATCAGATTTCTTTCTTGATAATTTGCCTCAATTGTGCCTTTTTTTCCATTTTGTAAAATCGATTCCTAGAGGTTGAATGTAGTATCTTGCAATTTTGAAAGGTAGAGTTTGTGGTGTTCCAAGACTTGTAAGATTC
Organism: Penium margaritaceum; assembly: GCA_023375785.1. Taxonomy (NCBI): domain Eukaryota; kingdom Viridiplantae; phylum Streptophyta; class Zygnematophyceae; order Desmidiales; family Peniaceae; genus Penium; species Penium margaritaceum. Next base: position 38,874 of record SZWC01008289.1, read on the forward strand.
CTCGGCTTGTCCATTATGTCATGTTGACATTTTTATCTAAAACTTTCAATCTCGATCCTACTTCATTAGTTAAACAATTAATCGTCAAGGTGAAGGTTAAAGGAGATGATGGCTTGTCTCAAGAATGTTTACCAAAAGGTTGCGAAACATTTGGGATAGTTGTTGATGCGGACACAGATATGGCTCTCAATTTGTGGTAGTACAACAAGAGAGGATAAGAAAAAACACAATGATAGGAGGATTATGAGCAAGACCGAGTGATAGCAAAGAAAGATGGGGGAAACGGAGATCAAAAGAGCAAGGGAGGAGTGGAATGAGAAATTTGATTGAACAAACGAACATGTGTCACATTTTAAAATTTGCAGAAGGTGGATGGTTGAAACTGGACCAGAATTGTAAAAGGCAAGGTGTAGAGGGAGGAATTTAACATATTTTTACGAATTTTACCATCACATGGAGAGGTACAAGATTTCCCTAAACCAGATGAGAGAATGTAGCCTCAAGTGTAAGTTTGTGCACTTGCAAAGTGCCTGCATTGGATGCCTTGAGACTAGGTACTAAAAACAATTTACTTCGAGTTGACTACTTGCACAAACACGAGCATGCACTGAAGGAGGCACATGGCTTTATAGGAGATGCATCCAAAGGCAAATTTAACCAGTGTATAAGGTAAAGGATGTTAGAGGTAGACTTGAAAGTGGCTAATTACACTCATCTTCAAGGAGAACAAAAAAAAGCTTCAATTCATATGAAACTCAGTAATCTCAAGCAATTGGAGAATTCATGGGAGGTCTCCTTAGTGGCACCTTCCTTGGATGTTGTTGGTATCTGGATAAGCACCTAGGTGGCTACATAACCTTGTCAACCTATTGAATAGTCACAAACAGATGAATGGTCTTCTAGAAGCTGAATGACCACTAGAAGGTTGTATGACGTTGTGCTAGAAGACGGAATTACCACCCTCTAAATAGAAGTTGGAAGGTCACAAACCTCAAGGATCTCCAACCTCACATTCAAATCTTGTGGAGGCAAAGCTGTCAACCTTGTCTCCATCCATTTTAAGAGGTACATTTTTTATCCCTCCCAATTAAAAACTACGTAGGAAAACCTGGCCACTTAAAGTAGGTAAATGGTAACATCATTAAGGCTTACAAGAGAAAATACAAAATTGGGAAAGAGGAGCTTGCTTTTGAGCTAGATGGGAGGGCCAATAGGCACAAAACAGTTTTTTGTTTATTATGCGATTTGAGCCCCAACATCAGTGTTGGGTGAAGTGTTATAAGTTAGCATAGTAAGACTACCAATAACAACAAAACTCCTAGAAATTAGTTTGTCATGTGAAGATAGTTAAAAAATTGTAGATAGAAATGGAGCCAAGATTAGAGGGAGATTGAGTTAATAGCCATGTTTTTGCAGGTAGTAGACATCACTTGAACTCTTAAATTAGTGTCAAAAAAACTTTGCAGTGTTCCATCAAAACATTTATCATGGTTGCATCTTGTGCATTTTGGAAGGAAAACAGATGTAAGAAACATATTAATAAACATAGAACAAGCATCACAAGGGCTAGGTTGGATTTTAAACGGAGGCAAATCACACCATTTGTAACCACATAGGAGTTTCTATGAAACAATGTATACATCTATGAACGTATCTGACAACCCATTGCCACAAGGGAATCCATTCAAGAAGAGGGTGTTGGGATAGTTCATGTTGAGGGAAACGAATGTGAGGTGTGTTTGACCTACGTTTTGTATGTTTAATGATTTAAGATGAAATTATTATCAAGGATAAGGTTGGATTTTGAAGGAGGGTTTCCTTTAATAAAGAGGAAAAACTAGTATGACATACAAAGGTTCTCTACAGAAATTTTAAGGGGTTCATTTGTTGCTGACTGTTATAATAGAAAACTTTGCTCAATTAAAACTCATACACATGCCCATATTTAATCCTCTGCAAGTCTTGGTGCCAATACATTAGAGATACTTAATAAATTAGTAGGTAACATAGGACCGTATTCCCTCTAATACCTCTCTCAACAGTGTTTACTCGATGGCTGCAATATTGAGATGATTCAAAAGAAGCAAAATCACATCCTTTCTTTACCCATTAAAGTGGCTAGATGACATAAAAGACCTCTCCCCATCATGATCATAGATCCACAGCCCCCTTGTATTTGGTTCACATCGTCCTTTGGACTTTAATCCATCAATAGTAACATAAGGAGTAGAAGGTGCAAGATATGTGTGAAGTGTGATCCGTGAATACTCACACATAATATGGTACCTCTTATAGAAAAAGAAAGGGCATGCAATAGATAAATTGGGTGGTGGTTATAAGTTACCTCTATGATTATACTATTGATAAATACAAAGCAGGTCTTGCTCAAAGAGGTATTATCTTGATCTAAGCACTATCTTTAGGAAAACGTCTGTACTTGTGGGAAAGTATTCCTATGGTTATAATTAGCTTGTATTAGCAACATGGTATGATTCGGAGATATAATAAACGGTCATGAAGAACACTTTTCTTCATAAAACGTTACAAGAGTTGATTTTCATGGTACAGTCAAAGGAGTACACTACACTAGTGGCAGGATTCACCGCCTCAAGTGAGCATAATATGGTCTAAAATAGTCTTCATGGTGTTGGAATGAGGAGTGAACAACAAGGTCAGTGAATGGTGGTTTTGTGAGGAATAATATTTACCACACAAATTAAGTTTGAAGAGAAGAGAGAACCTTGGTAGGATTTCTTGTGTACTTTAATTATCTGCTTATATTTTCATTATCCATCACACATGTATCCTTGATAGAGGATCTATTTAGTAAGCGATACATAATAAAGGCCTTGGGATTACAAATGTATGGTGCTATCCTTGAGGGTGTGTTGTTAAAGGTAGATCCCATCACACATAACTCCCATGAAGGAGATTAGTAATCTAACTGAATACACTCTTGCTACTAAGGCTGACAAGTATCTATACCAGTCAATCATGAGTAGCTTAATGTATTCATCTATCACCACTCACCTTGACATCACATATGCACTCGATCGTCTCTTCTAATGAAGCAACTCCCTGTAAGGTCTTCACATGAGGGCCTTGGATCATGTCCTTTGGCACAGTATGGACATATCACCTGTTGTTCTTCGATATCATTGCACATCTGATGGTCTCAAATAGGTTGGATCAGGTAACAATTACTAGATAGAAAATGTGGCAAGATTGCACAATAGGAAAGGTGATGTCTTCATTATTCTAGTAAGAGAAGTATCAGAGCATATTGGCAAGCAAGAGTGCATCACTAAAATCAAAACCAGAGTAAAGTATATACTAGAGTATGCTCTTGGAAGTTTGAAATAAGGACACTCCATGGTGCACCTTTTTGCATGATGTGAACATTTATGTTTTGTAGGTACCTTAGATGTGCGACGACCAAAGCGTGTTCAAGACCATTGAAAGCCCAATGCATCATCGTTGCACCAAGCACATACATGTCGCACACCACGATGTACAAGATGGACTACACATAGTAGTGCCTTATTCATTATTGATGCTCTCTTCATCACCATGATAGTTTCTTGACCAAGGTCTTACATGTACATTTGTTTTAATATCACACACGAGCGGCCGAGCTTGTATGGTTGGGGTTCTAAAAAGTCAAGGTGTAAGGGGTCATGTTAGAATTTATAGGATTTGCCCCAAGTTTCTCATGTTCTCTATGTGACTGGCATACATTTTGCTTTCATGAAAGTTTTGGAAAATGTTTGCCATATTCATGGTGTTTCTATGTTCCCCATGAGCACCTCGTTCATGGGGTTTGTTGAGGTAGTTGAATGTCATGCTCATATACGTGACGGGAAAATGTAGGTCGAGCTACTTGATGGGAGTTCGCAAGTCATAAAACTAGGGCAGTGTAAGCCAACATCTACTGGCCGTTAGGCAGTTTTGCGTGCACAATGTGTGTTAACACACATTCGATCGTTCCACAAATGTCACCACTTGATATGGGCGCATTTATTGGATTAGAGTTACTTCTTAAGAAAAACTCTTCTCTTTGTCAACATGGCATCAAGCCAAGCCTGGGTACCTTTCCTTCTTTGCTCCTCTTGCGCTCTTCTCCTTGATCATTGTTGATCTACACCGTATCATCCGGCTGTTCCGTATTTCGGTCGCGTAGAGCTGCGTGGCCATCTGCTCTGTTCGGGCCTTCACTGCCTACGCGTGTCCCTCTCCACTTTCGCTTGTAGAACTGTCGCTAGCGCATGGCGACCCTGTTGGTGCACAATGACCAATTGGCGCACGGTGCAGCAGTTGGCGTACGGCGCCCCGTTGGCGCATAGCGCCTTGTCGGCGCGCTACGCCCCATTGGCGCACGACGCCCTGTCCACCCCCTCTGGCTCGCTTTGAGCTCAGGTTCCCATTTCTCCTCCCTCCCTCCCTCGCTGCCCCTACCCCTCTTCCCTCCTTTCTCTAGCTGCCCCCTCTTCGCTCCTACTCTATCATTACTTCCCCTTATCCCCCCACCTCACCAAACCAAGGGGGCGTGCACGTTGTGTGCCCTACTTGCGCTATGTAGGCTACGTCTGTGCGTGCGTGCGTGCGTGCGTGCGTGCGTGCATGCGTGCGTGTGTGACGTGCACACCGTGCTTGGTCTACGTGCGTGGCGCGCGTGTTTGACGTGCCTGGCAAACGTGCGTGGCGTGCGTGCATGTGCTACGTGCATGCGTTGCATGCGTGTGTGCGTGCGTGGCGTGCATGCATGCGTTTGTGCGTACGTGCATGCGTGCGTAAAAAAGTTCTTGCCTCACCTGCGTGCATGCATGCGTGCGTTACATGTGTGCGTGCATGCGTACACTGAGTACGTGCGCTGTGTGAGTGTGGATGTGTGTGGTGTGCGTGCATGCGTGCTTGTGTGCGTATGTGTCTGTGTGCGTACATGCATTTGTGCGTGACCTACATGCATGCGAAAGTGCGTTGCGTCCGTGTGTGCGTGCGTGCATGCATGCATGCAAGCGTGAGTACGTGCGTGCGTGTTGTACGTGAATACGTACGTGCATGACATGCATGCGTGACGTGCGTGCGTGACATGCGTGCATGACATGTGTGCGTGGCGTGCGTGCGTCTGGAGTGTGTGTCCTGCGTGCACCCCCCTCCCTACGCCTACTCCCACCCTTTGTACGCCTACCCCCCTCCCTCCGCCTCCCCCCTCCCCTTCATTTTCTTTGCCCTGCTCTCTCAACTCTCCCCCTCCCTCACCCTGTCTCTCCCTTCTCTTGGACGACGTCTTCTACTCCCCTCCCCCCTCTTCCCTCCTTTCATCCGTTCCTACTCCCTCCCTCCCTTCCGTCACCCTTGCCCCTTCCCCCTCTGGCATCTGTGCCCCCTCTCTTGACCCACCCTTTAGCTGCGCCCACTCGCGCTTCTTTCCTCTCTCTCTTTCTCTCTATCTATATCTCTATCACTATCTCTTTCTCTCTCCCTCTCTCTCTCCCTCTCTCCCTTCCTCCCTCCCTCTCTCTCTCTCTCTATCTCTTCCTCCGTCCCCCTCTCTCTATCTGTCTCTCTCTCTCTCTCCCTCTCTCTCTCTTTCTCTTTTTCTATCTCTTTCTCTGCCCTCCCCCCCCTTGGTTGCCTTACCCTCCCCCCTTCCCCTCTCTTCTTCTTCCCCTGTTTCCTCCAACTCGCCAACCCCCCCGCCTTCCTCCCGCCCTTCCAACTTTCTGCTGTGTGTCATTTTCTATCATTCAGTTTGTCCGTACTCTCGCTCGTGCGNCTCTTTCTCTGCCCTCCCCCCCCTTGGTTGCCTTACCCTCCCCCCTTCCCCTCTCTTCTTCTTCCCCTGTTTCCTCCAACTCGCCAACCCCCCCGCCTTCCTCCCGCCCTTCCAACTTTCTGCTGTGTGTCATTTTCTATCATTCAGTTTGTCCGTACTCTCGCTCGTGCGTGCATCCGTCCATTCGTCCGTCTATCCGTCTACTTGTCTTTTTGCCTTTCTATCCATCCATCCGTCCGTCCGTCCATCACTCTATCTCGACCTTGCTCTCATTCTCCCCTCCCTCTACCTGGATCCCATCCTCCCCCTCTTTCCCTCTCCCTTACTCCCTTGATCTCATCCTTCCCCTCACCTCTCCCTCATTTCTGCCCTTACGTCTTCCCCTTGTCCGTCTGTTTGTCCGCCCATCCCCTCGTCCTCCATCCCTCCCCCTCCATTTTTCCCTCCTCCTTCGTCTGTCCTTCACCCCCCTCCCCCTCCCTTGATCCCATCTCCCCCCTCTCCCCCCTCTCCCTCACTCCCTTCCTCTCGTCCCTCCTCTCTCTCTCTCTCTCTCGCGATCCCGTCCTTCCCTCCCCCTCTCATCTGTCCGTTTAGTTGTCCTTCGGTCCTCTCGTCCCTCCCTCCCTCTCTCCTCCCCGGTCCCTTCTCCCTTGGTCTTTCCCTCACCTTCCTCTCTCCCTCGACCCCTTCC
>SZWC01008290.1:14676-30075 GCA_023375785.1 Penium margaritaceum
AGCCACTGCAGCAGCAGCAGCACTAGCAACAGCAGCAGCCGCCGCCACAACACCAGCAGCCACCGCTGCAGCAGCAGCAGCAGCGGCCGCCGAGCCCGACTACATTGGCGCGCCAAGTGCGCGCACTGGCGGACCTACAGGCGGAGAGCCGCGATAGCTTGACGAGGCAGGTGGCTGAAAAACTGGATATGATCAGGGGCTTGCTGCCCCAGCAGCAGCAGCAGCGTCCGTCGACTGACCCGAACGAGGACCACCTTGCCCACGGCGGTAATGGTGATGCATTCGCAGAGAACCTCTCTGACTCCGGCGAGGAGGACGAGGAAGAGGTGCTCCGAGCGCGCCTCATCCGCCTGGAGGCGCGTCGCAGAGCGCGTGAGGCCAATGCAGCCCTCCAGAGCACTAACTCCAGCTCCAACGCTGACCCGAGCTCATCTCGCCGCCCACTGAGCTTTGAGGAGCTGGCTCTGCGGCCCCGCCTGGGTAAGGGAATTGCCTCCTGGATGCTTGGCCCCGCAGTGGCTTCGGCCGTTGCCCTGCCGACGGTCAAGCCACCCAAGTGGTTTGAGTCAGACCCGCCCGTCTTCCGGACTGGGAACGACTTCAGGTCCTGGGAGCCACGCTTTCGCATGTGGGCCATGAGCGAGGGAGTCCTCCCCTACTACCTCGCACCATATCAGGCGTCTGACCCCGCTCAGACACACATGGCAGTCCGCGCGGCTTCCGGCCTGATGAAGGCCGCCCCGGACTTCACCAAGGAGCCATATGCGGCGCACGTGTGATAAATGAGGAGGCAATTCCCTTACCCAGGCGGGCCCGCAGCCAACTAGGGGGTTTGTCGTTGCTTTGGGTGGGTTAGCAATATGCGGCACACGTGTGATAAATGAAAGGGAATCTGCCGGGCCCCGCTACCGCGGGGCCCCACAGATGCCCGGGCAAGTAAAAAAACAAACCCAAACCCCCCAGTTTCACTAGGGGGTTTGTCGGATATTGGGGGGGGGGGGGGTTTGTGAGATGTGGCGCACCATGTCGCGAGTTTTGGAGTTCGCACTTGCGAACTCCAAAACTCACGACATTGCGACTTCTGACATCAGTGAGGCCAGTGACAGAAGTCGCTCACTTCGCTCTCGAAGTTGGTGACGGCCGTCTTCGAGAGCGAAGTTGAATCCCGTTTTCGGTCGCTTGTTCAAAAACATGGGCACCGCTGTCATTTCGATTTCGATTATGGACACCGCTGCTAAATCTGGCGAAACGATGGGCACCGGAGCATTTGGAACCAAAAACAAAAGATAAGCTATGAAATCCACCAAAATGAAAAAAAAGCATTTCTAATGTTTTTTTGCCAATTTCAACATGTTTTCCAATTTTAAACTATTATGTGTTTATGAGAAAAGTGACATTTTTTTGCTTCCGTAAAAACAAGTGACTTTTTTGACTGCCCTTTTAGAAAGTGTCATTTGTGTGTTTCCCATACAATGCAATTCAAAAAGCAAAGGTTGGCAATTTGAAGAGACCGAGAAGTGGTGGGAGTTCCCAGTTAAGGTCATAATTTGTCAACCCAGAAACACTGGAAGCTCTTGGTTTGTTACTCAGAAACGCGCGCGCCAGTGTTAGCGCCAGAAAGCAATTGAAAACTGAAAGTGACTGATTAGGAATGAAGAATGAGCAACAATGGGAGACCCCTCCAATTTCTAGCTCCCCCCCACTAGCGTAGAACTTGTTACTCAGCTAACCAGCCAATCAGAAAATAGTCCTAGGCCTATTTTCTGGCAAGCAGGGTTTTCTCGGTGAGCCCTGCAAGACGCCTGACAGCCCAAAACCCGGGCATCGTCCGTTTTGCCTGAAAACTGGACCATACCATAACACTAACGCTGCAAACGCAGTCGGGCAGTCAGAATCAGCTAGAAAATTAGTAGCGATGAGTTATGGCTGCCCGAACCCGGGCACTGCCTACGACACTCAGTGACGTCAAGCAGGGCCACACAGCAGGAGACGTGGACCCTAGGCATAGCATGACGATGCAGACGCAATGCCACAACTAGAAACAATGATGGGTGCATGCAAACAGCATATACAGTGGCACTGACCGCCGGTGGCCCGACCGCTGCGGAGACCTGCCGATGGAGCTGAGCGCATCGTCGTAGGGAGGAGGCTTCAACGAACGGTGCGTGGGCCTCAGCGCGCGTCGGCTCCACCGAACGACACTCCAGTGGCGTCGAGTCTCTCCGTCAGTCATTTGCACGCCGGTGTACACAAGCCGGGAGGACACAACAAAGTACAATGAGAGATGCGAGAAAACCAACACTCCCCCATGACTCACAGGCGTAGTGCACATGTGCGGGCAGAGACACAGACAACGACCAGACTCCCCTAGACCATGCAGAGATGCAAGCAGGGACAAAGAGAGCAACTCACGGAGGCACGCCGACCGAACTCACAGCCTTCTTGAACGAGTCACGCTTCAGTGCCTTGGTGAAGAAGTCAGTCAACTGTCGTGCTGTCTCAACCGACACGATGCTGATGCTGCCGTCATGCAACAACAAACGCACATAGTGATACTCAACGTTGATGTGCTTTGTGCGTGTGATGCACGCCGTCATTGTCGGCGATGGCCATGGCACTCTCATTGTCACAGTACAACGTGATGGATACGACAGACTGACGTAACTCGGACAACAGACGACGCAGCCTCACACTTTCACACGCGCCTGAGCCAAGAGCCACGTACTCACCTTCAACAGTGCTGCGTGTAATTCACCCCTGTTTGCCACTGCGCCAGGACACAGCTGTGCCGCCAATCAGAAAGATCCAGCCTGTGCGACTCTTACCGTCTGCACTGCCGGCCTAGTCACTGTAGGTGTATCCCACCGCGACCAAAGATGGCTGACCGCGGAACATGAGACCTCGCTGAGGAGTCGAGACAACATAACGCAATACTCGGATCGCGGCCTCGTAGTGGAGGTGACGTGGGTCATGAGAGAACTGGGCCAGGAGGTAGACAGCGAACGCGATGTCTGGGCGCGTCGTCGTCGCCAAGAACATCTGTGATCCGATGACTCGCAGGTACGTGGTCACGTCAACTGGCTCCCCCACAACAGCTGGGTCAGGACACTTCAGCTTCACTTGGCCATCGTGTGACATCGGTGAGGATGCCCGCGGCACAAGTGTCAGGTCCTCCGCAAAGCGGGTGGACAGAGTCTGCACATAGGCGGCCTGGTGGATGTGCACGACACCCTGGGAGTGATCATGCTCGAGCTCCATGCCCAAGAAGACTCTAGCACATCCGAGATCCTTCATCTGGTAGGCGAAGTGCAAGAAGTCCTTGACGCACTGGATGGCAGCCGTGTTTGGCGACGCAATGAGGAGATCGTCGATGTAAACCAGAATTAGCGGCAAAAGTCTGGCCTCGCAGACTGACAAACAGTGCGGGGTGAGAGGTGCTGCGCTGGAGTCCGCCCCAAAGGAACGTGCTGCTGATTTCTTGGTTCCAGCACAGAGGCGACTGCTTCAGGCCATAGAGGGCCTTCTGTAGTCGCCAGACTCTCCTAGTGCCGTCATTGAAGCCCGGGGGCTGCACCATGTAGAGCTCCTCACCCTCTAGTGAGCCATGGAGAAACGCGTTGCTCACATCCATCTGATGCAGCTCCCACCCATGCTGAGCGATTAGGCTGAAGAGGTCCCGGCTAGTGGAGAACCGAGCAACTGGGGCAAAGATCTGGTCGTAGTCGACAACAGGAATTTGGGCAAACCCCTTGGCTGTAAGGCAGGCCTTGTACTTGTCCAAGGACCCGTCGGGCTTCCACTTGCGCCAAAAAACCCACTTGGTGCCGATGGCCTTCCGACCTGGAGGAAGGTCGATGAGGTCGTGCACATGGTGCTGTCGGATAGCAGCGAGCTCATCGGCGCAGGCAGCGTCCCAGTGTGCGACCTCAGGAGAGGCTCGTGCCTCGCGTAGGGTAGCTAGGTCCTCCAGACGTGCTGTGGAATGGACTGAGGGAGCGTGTGCATCTCGAGCCCCTGGTGGGATGCGAGCGAGTGCAGCCACGGCAGTGTGCCAATGCTCGTGATGGAGCATGGCGTAGCCTAGTGTGGAGCCCGGATGAAGGTCTGCAATGATGGCCGAGGTGGTCAAGCCGAGGGCCTTGGTGCCATGGTCCCCACTCACGACCGTGGGAGTGGAGGAGACACATGGAGCAACGGGGGGTCGAGGTGCCACAGAGCCTGGTGCGACAGTCCGTACGCTCGTCGACGATCTGGGTCGGATGCTGCCGCCTGGGCCACGTGTGTAGCGTGGCACGGCCGGAGATGGCACTGAGTACGACGGGCCAGTGGAGGCAGACGGGGTTGCTGGTCCAGAGGGGCCAGCGGATGCAACCAGGGCAGCTGGCCCAGAGGGGCCAGCGAATGCAACCGGGGCAGCTGGCTCGGATGGGCCAGCGGACGCGACTGGGGCTGCTGGCCCGGAGGGACTGGCGGGCGCGTTAAGGATTGCTGGACTGGAGGGGCCAGCAGACACGACTGGGCCTGCCGATCCGGAGGGACCAGCGGACGCGACTGGGGCTGCTGGCCCGAAAGGACTGGCGGGCGCGTGTGGGACCGCCGGACCAGAGGGGCTAGCGGACACGACTGGGGCTGCCGGCTCAGAGGGACCAGCGGACGCGATTGGGGCTCTTGGCCCGGAGGGACCAACGGACGCGAATACGGCTGCCGACTCAGAGGGACTGGGGGATGTGTCACCCGGAAGCGACAGGATAGAGGACGGACTCACTCCCCCAAGCGATGGGATAGACACAGACGAGCCGAAGCGAATGAGGCCGCGAGGAACAGGTCTTGGAAGAAGAGTGTATCCCGGAACTCGACGATGCAGTGCCGGGAGGGATCCCAGAAGCGCCAGGCCTTTGCCTAACGAGAGACGCCGAGGAAGGTGCAGGGACATCTGCGGGGGGTGAGCTTGCCGCCCTGCTGCGGGGCGGGTAGCCACACCACGGTTACATAGCCCAAGACGTGAGTTGGGCGGAGGTCAGCGCGCTGATCGCACCAATGCAAGTACGGCGTGGATTTGCGGGAGAGGGAACCGTAGGGAATCCGGTTCCAGACCCAGGTCATGTAGGCCATGGCTTCAATGTAGAAGCCATCGCAGAGACCAGACTCGACCCGCATGGTGCAGACGGCGTCGGCCATGGTACGGTTCCACTGTTCTGAGACATCGTTCTGGGCGGGCGTATAGGGCGCTAATGTCTCATGGTGGATGCTGCATGAGGCAAAAAAGGTCGTGGCCTCGCCCATGTACTCACCACCGCGATCGGAGTGAAAGCAGCAAAGAGGGCGGCCACACTCGCGCTCCGCAAGGACAAGCCAATCCTGGATGGTGCGGGCGACATCGTTCTTCTGCCGAAGGTAGAAGATCCAGCGGTAGCGAGAGTAGTTGTCAGTGAGGGTGAGGACATAGCGGCCGTGCTCGCTGACGGACTCGGTGGAGAGAGGGCCCATGACGTCCGAATGGACAAGGTCAAGAGGGGCGGACGTACAGGAGGAAGACAACGGGTACGTGGACCGGTGCATCTTCCCTTGAGCGCAATCAATGCACTCAGTGGGGCATGGGAGGGGGAAAGTCTCCGGGTCAAGGCCCTTGGCCGGCTGGGTGCAAAGCATGCTGTCTATGGCGACAGAGTGGAATTGGCAAAGGCGGCGGTGGAAGAGGCGAGTGTGCAAAGGAGAAAGCATGCTGGTGACAAACACATGGCCTCTGGCGGCCAACGGGGAGGAGACGGAAGGGGAGGAGGAGAGACGGGGCACATGCCATAGGTTGCCACGGGCGGTCGCGTGCAGTGCTACGAGACCAGAAGGACGCAGCGACACATTGCCAACACCACGTGAGTGCACAACGTCCATGCTCATGCGGTCAAGTGCAGTGACGGACAGGAGGCTGGGCTCGAGACCAGGGACGAAGAGGACATTGGTTAGAAAGACTTCACCGGCAGGACCACGGAAACGAATAACACCAACACCACGGACAGGCAACACCTGTCCGGAGCCTGTCCGGACACCGGAGACATCGCCTACAGGACTGTGCATACTGAAGGCCTCACAAGAGGCCGTCATGTGATACGTGGCCCCGGAGTCGATGGTCCAGCTGTCAGCGAGGTCTTGGACCGGGGTCGCCAGATCGCTAACGGTCACATTGCTGCAAGCAAGGGACGTAGATGCGGTGGAAGGAGGCGCGAACCGAGACTGCCAATCGTCAAGCCATGCAACTTCGTCATAGGAAGGGGTATAGGAGACCATGGGAGACGATGCGACAGACGAGGAAACGGGACACAACCATAGATGAGTCTCAGTCATGCAAGGCGGGGTAGGAGAGCATGAGGTGATGCAACTCGCACTTCCCTGGGGAGGAGGGCGCGTCAGGCCTAGCTGGAGCGCCATGAACTGCTCCAGCTGACGCTCACGGGAGGATGGCCCGGGAATGTAGACCGAGTGTGGAGTGATGGCACCGGATCCCGAGTAAGGGAAGGACAGCGCCGGTGACGGGAACAGAGGCGCCGACGGCTGTGGGTACTACTGGTGCAGTGCGGGTGTTTGCGGGACTGGTGGAGATGTTGGAGTGGCGGAGCTGGTGGACGAGGTTGAAGTGTTAGGGGTAGCAGCAGCGGCGGCGGCAGAGGCGAGACGGCGCTCCCACTGGTGATGCATGGTGGCGATGACGCGTGCCTCGTCTATCGGGAGGGGACACATGTACCACCCTTGCCCGGGCTGGCCACAGTTGTGGCAGACTGAGCCACCACTACTGGACCCAATCGACGGCTGCTGCAATTGCTGTTGCGGCGGACCCTTGCCTTTCATGTTCCGCCTCTTCTTCTTCTTCCCCAAAGACGATGAGGTAGCTGCGGCGGGGGAGGCGACGTCCACTGAGGCAACGGCAGGGGTGGCGACGGCAGGGGATGCAAGAGCCTCCGTGCGATGGAGCTGGGACTCCTGGCGAGCTTCCTCAATGCGAAGGAAGAGCTCGTATGCCCATGGCATGAGGTTGCCCTGGGCCGCCATGGTGGAAAGGACGTCTTGGGGGTAGTGCACGAAGACGGCTGCGTACGTGCTGGTGGCGCCGCGCTTGATGGTGAGGAGTGCGGGTAGAGGGGGTGGAGCAGATTTGCCGAGACGACAAAGGATGTCCTCCGCCCGTTGCCAGTAGGCAGTGACCGTCTTGGTCCCCCCCATGTGCAGGGAGTTGAACTCCCGAAGCAGACGGCTGATCTCAGCATTGCTGGACAGGCGATGGGGCCTGGTGAGGACGTGCCATGCGGTTGCAGGGTCTGGGATGTCGCCAGAGGTGAAGTCGCCGAGGAAAGGCTCTAGGGCCAGGTGGGAAGCTATAGGGGCAACTGGGACGAGGGCACGGACGGCACGACCAGCGTCATACAGCTGGTCGGCTTGGGTGGAGTCATGAGGGAGGATGTAGTATGCCCACAGGCCCTCACCTTGCGCCCAGATCCAGAAGCTGAGCTCCCAGCTCCGGAACTGCTCATTGGCCTGAAGCGGTGGCGGCGGCGTCTCAAAGTCCTTCAACCTCCAGCCGACGCCGAGAGTGGGGCCAAGGACGGAGGTCACTGTCTACCGCTGGCGCTGAGTCTGCTGCTATGCTAGGTAGTACGTGGCAACAGACACAGGTGGGCTGGCGTGCCCTGAAGGGATGAACGACAGTGGCACACTGGTGGTAGTGTGGGAGACTACTGGCTGTAGCACTGCAAGCTGCTGCGTCAAGGCGGCGAGCTATTGCTGAAGAGTTACGAGGGGGTCTGGGTTGCCGCTAGCGACCCCAGTGGGCTATTGTTGCTGCTGCTGCTGCTGTTGCTAATACAGCTACTGCTCCTGCTGCTACTACTGCTGTTGCTACTACTGCTGCTACTGCTGTTGCTGCTGCAGTCGCTGCAAGAAAGGGGGGATAGGGGTCCCCCCAACAGAGGAAAGCCCCTCCCCACCAGGGCTACCAGCCATGGTTTGGTGTCCCCTGTTTTGCTTTTTATTTGTCTTTGTGTTGCTAATATCAGTAGTAGCTCGGGGCCGTGGGAATTCTACCCACCCCTTTGGTTGTCTTCCTCCTTCTCTTTCTTCTCCTTTTTTCGTTTTTTTTTGTTAATGATGTTTGTAGTGACGTCAGTAGTGATGGCAGTAGCCAGATGATGATGTCTGCAGCAGGGTTGTTGGGGCCGCTGTTGCTGCTACTGTTGTCGTTGCTACTGCTGCAGCCACTACAGCAGCTGCTTCTGCTACTGCTGCTGCTACTGTTGGTGCTACTGCCACTGCGGCTGTTGCTACTACCTATGTAGGTGCTGCTGCTGCTGCTGCTATTGCTACAGGTACTATTGCTGCTGCTGTGGTTGCGGCTGCGGGTACTGTTGCTATTGTTGCGGCTGCAATTGCAGCAGTAGTTGCTCCTGCTGCGAGCTGCTGTGGCTGCTGTGGTTGCTGCAGCCTGCTGTTGTTGCTACACGCTGCTGCAGCTGCTGCGTGCTGCAACTGCTGCTCACTACTGCTGCGGGCTGCTGCTGCTGGTTGCGGGGTGGGGGGTTTTTTCTTTCTTCTCTCCATCGAGTTTTTCTTGTGTTTTTCCTGTCACAGCAGGCAGCCGCCCGCTGTCTGCTGCGAGCAGTAGGCTGCTGCTCCCTGGCAGTAGCGGGCTGCTGCTCGCTGCTCACTCATTGCGAGCTGCGAATAGTAGCAGCCGCGGCTGGCTGCTGCCAGCAGCCGCTTGCTGCTGCTGCAGCTGGCTGCTACTACGGCTCACTGCTACTGCTGCCCGTTGCTACTACAACACGCTGCTCCAGCGGCTGCGTGCTGCAGCTGCTGCTCGTTGCTGCTGCAGGCTGCTCTTGCAGGCTGATGTTCCGCACAACTGCTACTACTGCTGCTGTTGCGAGCTACTGTTGCGGGCTGCTGCTGCTGCGAGCTGTTGCTTCTGCTTGCTGCTACTGCTACACACAGCTGCTGTTGGCTACTGCTGCCAATTCTCGCTGCCGTTGCCTACAGCTGCCGCTTCCGCAGATTGCTGCTGTTGCGTGCTGGTGCCAATCACTGCACCTGGGTGACGTTGCAACGTGTGTCGTCTCCTGCAGGTGTCGGACGCAGCCTGCCGTTGACCTCCTTGCGTCACGTGTGGGGGTCAGTGCTGCCAAAAAACTTCGGCAGCACTTCCCCTGGCCCAGTGGCCGTGGGAAAAAATCTGCCGCTGCCACCAGGCGGGTCAATGCTGCCAGAAAAAATCCGGCAGCAGGTCCCCTGCACTGGCGCGTATGGAGGTCCGACGGCGTTGTCCGGCACCTGTTTGCTAGTATTTTGTTGTTGCTGCTACGCTCTGGCTCTAATACCAAGCTGGAAAACCTAGGCAACATGTTGGGGCAGCAGTGTTGTTGATGCAGCGTGCGGGCTGCCACGCTCGTTGCTTAAGTTAGCTGCCCCCTCAGTCTACTGCTCTAGAGTCTAAGTCTGGAAGCTCTGGGTTTGTTACTCAAAAACGCGTGCGCCACTATTAGTGCTAGAAAGCAGCTGAAAACTGAAAGTGACTAATTAGGAATGAAGAATGAGCAACAATGGGAGACCCCTCCAAGTTCTAGCTCTCCCCCACAAGTGTAGAACTTGTTACTCAGCTAACTAGCCAATTAGGAAATAGTCCTAGACCTATTTTCTGACGGGCAGGGTTTTCTCGATGAGCCCTGCCAGACGCCCAACAGCCCAAAACCCGGGCGTCGTCCCCTGAAAACTGGACCATACCATAATACCGATGCTGCGAACGCAGTCGTGCAGTCAGAATCAGCTAGAAAAAAAGTAGCGAAGAGTTATGGCTACCCGAACCCGGGCAGTGCCTACAACACTCAGTGACGTCAAGCAGGGCCACACAGGAGACGTGGACCCTAGGCATAGCATGACGATGCAGACGCAATGCCACAACCAGAAACAATGCTTGGTGCATGGAAACAGCATCTGCGGTGACACTGACCGCCGGCGGCCCGACCGCCGCGGAGGCCTACTGATGGATCTGAGCGCATCGCTGTAGGGAGGAAGCTTCAACGAACGGTGCGTGGGCCTCAGGGCACGTCGGCTCCATCGAGCGACACTCCAGCGGCGTCGAGTCTCGCCGTCAGTCATCTGCAGAGTACAATGAGAGATGCGCGAAAACCAACATGTGCAAGATCTTAAGTTTGCAACACTTTGTCGCATTTTGCTTTTTTTAAAGAGAGAGAATAAAGAAATGAACACTCATTTTATTACATGGTTTTGATTAAATGTGCGCTGACGTGGCGCATGCATGAAGATAGTGACTTTTTTGTACGCTCTTCCAAAAAGTGACGTTTTTGCGTTTTCACCTTTTTGCGTGTCCCCATAGAAAAGTGACATTTCTGTGTGCCCCTCCGAAAAAGTGACCTTTTTGCATGTCCCTCCAAAAAAGTGACCTTTTTGTGTGCTCCTCCAAGAAATTGACCTTATTATGTGCTCCATTCAAAAAGTGACGTTTTTGCGTACCCTTTTCAAAACACTGCTAAAATTTCATTTTCCTCGGTGAAAGCCTTGGGATGAACTCGCGTGTGTCAAATGCCGCGGCCTGCTCTGTTGCGGAACATAATGGAAAAGGGGCAAACTTAGGGCGCATTTGGATTCGACCGAGTTGCCGCAGTAGAAGTCGACCGGGATCCACCGTCGCTAGGGGTTTGTACCACACTCGCCGGACTCCGGCACGGCAGAGAAAGCGGGCAAATCGGGGCTGCCGCAGACCCTGCTGCAGATATTACCGCGGTCTCTGCCGCATCCATTTTGCCTCTAGAATCGAAGACATGGGACCCTGATTCGTGCGCTTTCTGTTCGGCGGCAGACCGCGTTGATCTGCGTGAACCTTGGCAGCTGGATTCGAACTCGGTCTCCTTGGTTCAAGCAGGTCTTGTTGACTGGCGTGGGACCCGGAGCCACGTCAGTCAAAGCCCGTTTGAAAGTTCGTCCGAGCCTTCGAACATCTCAAATTCCCTAAAACATTGGAACATTTGAAGGTTGTTAGATTGATTCAATCGGACCATAGAATTCGATAAAAGTATTTTTCGTTTATGAATTTAATTGCCTGCCGCAGAAGTCTGCGGCAGGCAGACTTCCATCGAAAAAGTTTGATTCCAGCACCCCCGTTCTGCCGCAGAACGACATCGAAATGCAGGGACCAATCAAGTTTGAGGGCGGGAACGCAACTGCAGTACTGCCGGACACGGTGGATCTGCGGTGGCCGCTTTTTTTTTGCGGCTTCCACATCAGCTCGCGAGCATTTCGCAATACCAGGTCAGCTCGTAAAGCCCCCTTTGCCGCCCGCGCCTTCTCTGCCGTGCCGGAGTCCGGCGAGTGTGGTACCGACCCTAGATCTTCTCATGACCCAGTTCAAACTTGGACGTCAGGTTGGAGTGTTAGTGCAGCGGTCGGCGCTGTCCGGGGACGGCGAAGTCGGATCCGACTTGTTCGAAGTCGGTATCCGAGCAGAACTTTACTCTGACTGCAAATCTGACTCGAGATCCAAGTAGGACCGCTTCCGAAAGCAAATGGGCCCTTATGTGAAACGACGACCTGACCAGCATCCACGAGATTCAGCAACATCGAGGACGAGTACTCTTGGGAAACTCCTGTTAATGAATGCGACTTCCAAAACATATGACGGCCAGCGATGACCGCCCGTTTCATCCGCCGGTCCATGTGGTCACTAGATTAATCCGATTTGACGTAAAAGCCTCATTGTGTAGACCACCCTAACGGGACCTCGCGAGCGGCCTGATAATTCTGAAAAGAATGTTTTCTCACATTTCTTCACATAAAGTTCACGCAGGATTGTTACCACCAATATTGCGAAACAAAACGAATCCTAACTTCACATACTGTAAGCTAGCGAGGCCAGTCAGGCCAAAACAAAGTTTTCAATGTTTTCTCAAGCGCTTACGGCCTGGATCATCCGGGCGGCAAAGGAACCTGTCCAGCCGTTCAGGTCGCCATAAAACTTCGTCCATCCCAGCTAGGTTTGCGTCATCGGTAGGCCAGGAACCAGTTAGGTTCGGATTTTTGACGTAAAAAGGAGCACGAAACCTCATTATTTTGTCAATTTATCCATAGACAAGAGGCAGGTGTTTCACGCAAAGCTTGCATAGGGTTATATAAGAACCAAGCAAAAGTATTCATATTAGTAGCTCTGAAGAGGCTAAATAATTGCCCGCAATCTGGACCACATAATGGAAGGTTTGCCATGAGACTTTACCTTGTCTGTGGAAACTAAAAAGGGTTGTAAATGGATTGCCAAACTGTCACCCGCATTTGTTCGAACTGATTTTTATCGTTTTCCCATGTATGCTCTTAAACATTGTGAATGGTTTGGACGAACTCTTCCTAAATTACTTCAATCTATGCTGGATTTATTCCTGCTTGTGTGGATATAAAAGCTAAAAAAACGCAACCAAAAATCGAACGAATGCGCTTGAGGATACATTACTATGTACACCAATTCACCAACATATTGAAGAAGAACCTCAAAAGGCATTTCATCTTGGTTTTCTTAATGAATGTGGTTTCATCTGATGATGAACTTATTTAAATGAGATTAGTTTGTTCTTGTATTGTGAACATGCTAGTTTCACACGCCTACTATGAACTTCACAACAAAAAACCTTTGACAAATTTGGATGAATTTTGAATGTCTCATTATGTTACAAAAAAAAAAGATGACGTAATTAAAGGCATGATTTAATGTATTTACCTTCTTCTATGAAGGTGGTTGAATTTCTTTTCTTTCAATTGCATTTTGACCTTGTTTGAAGCCTGGTTCACGAGTCTCAAGAGTTTACCATGACGACCAATTAGATGAAACAGGACACGACGAGGCCAAGGAGGAGCGACCCAATGTACAGTCCTTACCCTTTTGTCCTGGCGTCGGACTGGTTATTCTGTACTATCCGGGGTCTGTCCAAACATCTAGGTCGATGTCCTTGATTTTTTTGCTCTGGGCCGACCCTGACTTGGCGCCCGCGGACGTGGGGGGGCATACAATCCGACTGATTCTTGCACCTTGATTGGTGGATGTGTTAGAAAATGACCTATCCACCAATCATGATTTTCTTGAAGCATCTTTTGTCCACGAACCGATTCTATTAGATTACTATGTAACCCAAAAAGTCACAGAAAGAGGAGGTGTATTCCCAAGTCTGTTGTTACAATTACTCCGATGGTGAAAAGGTAGAAGTTGCCAAGCAAAACATGATTTCTAATTTGGGACATTTGAGGAATTTATAATAATGGTAAGTGTAGTTCAATGACAAGTGTCGAAACGATCGAACATATGTATTCAACTGTTGACTTACGAATGAAACATAGTCGGGGTCGTTGGGTCGATCGTTGACCCAACGAGCTCCATGGCCGAGGATGTCCTCGATGACATACTCCGTGTCTTTGTCCACTTGAGCGGGAGGCGGAGGCAAGACAACTCTCCTAGGGAAGTCCTCCATGGGTGCTTGAGTTTGCTAACATGGAATACCGGATGAACTTGCATAGTGTCAGGGATCTTAAACGGTCCAA
Source organism: Penium margaritaceum (assembly GCA_023375785.1). Lineage (NCBI taxonomy): Eukaryota > Viridiplantae > Streptophyta > Zygnematophyceae > Desmidiales > Peniaceae > Penium > Penium margaritaceum. The sequence goes on from SZWC01008290.1 coordinate 28,252, forward strand.
ACCATCGGGGTTTGAGCTTTGAATAGTCGGACCCGAGGAGCTTGATGTTCACGGAGCTATGGAGAACTTTGTCACCAACGGTGACGATGTCGTTGTTGCGATGTCGGTCAGCTGCTCGCTTCATCGCTGCCTGTGCCTTCACGAGGGTTTGCCGTGTTTCCTACCGGACATTGGTGAAATATTGGCGTTGAACGTCGACCGTGGGAATGTTCATGCGGATATGTTGTCCACCTAGTGTGGCGGGAAGTCTGCCATACACCACTTCAAATGGGGTTTTTCTTGTTGCGGTGGAGACTGCTGAGTTACATGCGATTTCGATGGTCGGGAGTTTTTGTGCCCAATCCATCCCATGAGGTTCGCATAATGTTTAGAGCAGTTGTTCGAGCGTCTGATTAATCCGCTTGGTTTGGCCATCGGTTTGAGGATGAAATGCCATTGAAAGTTGAATTCTGTTGTCATAGCGAGTCATCAGTTCGCCCCAAAACCAACTCGTAAATTGACCATTTCTGTCGCTTGCGATAGATCTCGGTACACCGTGTAACCGTATGATGTTTTAGAAACAGCTAAGCTGTTCCCATGGCGGTGACAGTGGTTGTTGGGATGAAGTGCAGCATTTTGGAAAACCTGCCAACAACCACAAGGATTGCGTCACATCCCTTGCGTGTGACCGGCAATCCCGTGACGAAGTCCATGGAGATACATACCCATGGTCATGTCAGAACAGGAAGCGGCTGCAGTAGTCCGGGTGGCCTCGTGCGACGTGATTTCTATCGCTAACAGGTGTCGCACGTTTTGCAGAAGTTGGCTACGTCGGATTGCATCTTGTCCCACCAATAGTTCTTTGCCAATTTCTTCAACGTCTTGTCCTCTCTGAAATGTACACCTAGGCCGGTGTCGTGGCATTTTATGAGTGACATAAGGCAAAGTTCACCGTTCGGCGGAACAACCACTTGGGGAGTGAAGAGTTGTCGCTACTAGGGTACGTCGTACTACGATTTGGTTATCGTATCCGCCGTGCTAGTCGTAGCCTCGTGCAAACAATTGCTTGAGGTATGGGTCTTGCTCTAGTTGTAAGGTTGCCACGTTGGTCATTAAACCTGGTCGGTGGCCGACTGCGTCCGCCGGATTGGTTCTGGCTGGCCAGAACTCGATTTCGTAGTCGAACTTGGACTCAATGAATTCCATCCATCGTGCTTGACGTCGGCTGAGTTTTGGCTTTGTTTTCAAATGTTTCAACGCGTTGTGGTCGGTGCGCACATTGCATCGGAGACACTCCATGTAGAATTACCACATCTTGAATGCAAGTGTGATTGTCAGCATCTCCTTTTCGTGGACTGCATAGTTAAGTTATGGTCGTTGCAGTCTTCGGGACATGTGGGCGTCCGGTTGTTTTTCCGTTGCCCTGGTCTTGGAGAAGAATTGCGCCAACGGCTTGGTCTGATGCTTGTGTAGCCATAACGTAGTTGACCGTTGGATCGGCTAATTGTAGGGCTCGCGCTGAGGTCAGGGCGTTCTGCAAAGTGGTGAACGTTTTTTGTAAGCAGTCTCCCCATCACCACTCGTTTTCTTTTAGAGGGAGGTCAGAAAGAAGCACGCACACACACACACACACACACACACACACACACACACACACACACACACACACATACACACTGGCGTACTCCCGTACGAATCGCCTTAGAAATTACATAATCTGATAAAAACTTTAATCTCTCAAACATTGGTTGGTGTTGGCCAATCAGCGACTGCTACCATTTTTCTCGAATCCATGGTGATTCGTCTGCATTAATGACGTGACCTAAAAAGTCGATTGAACGACAA
>SZWC01008290.1:30293-41759 GCA_023375785.1 Penium margaritaceum
CACGCACACACACACACACACACACACACACACATACACACACACACACACACACACACACACACACACTGGCGTACTCCCGTACGAATCGCCTTAGAAATTACATAATCTGATAAAAACTTTAATCTCTCAAACATTGGTTGGTGTTGGCCAATCAGCGACTGCTACCATTTTTCTCGAATCCATGGTGATTCGTCTGCATTAATGACGTGACCTAAAAAGTCGATTGAACGACAACCAAAGTCGCATTTTGAGATTCTTCCGAAAATTTTCTCTTTGAGAACTTTCCGGAGATGTCCATTGTGCTCCTCCGGGGTGCGGTTGTACATTGTAATGTCCTCGAGATAGACCAGGACAAAATCGTCGAGGTACGGACGAAAAATGTTGTTGATTTCCACCATGAACGTTGTTGGGGTAACTGTAAGTCCAAACGGCATGACTGTGGAATCAAAGTGCCCGTAGCGAGTTTGGAACGCCGTCTTATCAATGTTGGAAACTGCTACGCGTATCTGGTGATATCTGCTGTGTACGTCGATTTTGCTGAAAACTTGGGCCCCTCGGAGTTGGTTGAAAATCTCGTCCGCTTGAGGGAGAGGGTAGCGGTTCTTGATGGTGGCGTGGTTCAAAGCCGGGTAGTCCACGAACATCCACATCTTGCCGGTTTCCTTTTTTACGAATAGAACTAGTACGGCGTATGGTGACGTGGATGGGCAGATGAACCCCTGACCGAGCATCTCTTTAAGCTGCTTTTTCAGCTTGGTCAGCTCGTGATCGCTCATCTGATAGGCCCCTTGAATGGTAGGTTTGCTGCTCGGCTTCTGTTTCATGCGATGGGCAATGTCTCGCTGAGGAGGTAAGGTTTTTGGGAGTTTGTCCAGGAAGATGTTAGCAAACTCCTTGACGAGAGGTGCAAACTCTTCAAGTACCATCGCAATCTTCGTCAAGGTCGATGAGGCTGATGAGGCCGATGATGAGTGAAATGTTGCCACTTCCTCTTCTCCCATTGGTTTGAATGTATGAGTCACGCGTGAGCTCCTCGTCGTATGCAGTGCTTTGCCACGTTGAGCGGTAACGGCTGCACCGGTCGTCACTTTTCGGCTTCCGTAGCTTCCTCTACTTCTTCTATTTCTGTTGCTTCTGCTGTCGTCTTCCGTCTTGCAAGCGGAAGTTGTTGTTTGGCACCGGCAATCTCAACACAGACATCGCCAATGTTCCAGTCAACCTGCGGATCATGCCAGTAGAGGAAGTCTCATCCGAGGATGACTTTGTGATCGCTCATTTGACAAGACCTCTAGAATGTTACATCCCGAAGATCTCCTACTTCTAGTCGTATTGGTTTTCGGATTCTGCATATATGTAGTCTCCCGTAGATGGTTTTTCCTTCAAAAACCCCTGGTTCAATCTACAAACCCAACTTACAAACCATGTCTTTGCTTATGAAGCTGTGTGAAGCTCCTTCATCCAATATCTCTGGTACCGTTCTGCAACTTTTGCATCCTCGAGGCTGAAAATTTAGTAGTATCGCCGGTTGGTTGTCCTTGTACCCCTTGTCGATGTTTGCAATCTCAGAAACCCTTTACGGTGATGTTGGCCGTTCAGATGGGCGATCCTTCAGCGCACATCGCTCCTTACGGGCAAGAGTCACGCCTTTCTATCTTGCCGTTTGCCGTTTCTTGACTCAGTTTTCTGCAACTTCCCCCTCCTTTTCAAGCTGTTGCTTGCTCAGAAAACTACAAACAATGTGCTCAAATTTTCCGTAATCATAGTAGGTTTGCGTGTTTCTCTGATCAACGGCGTCCACTTCCATTGGAGTTGAGGAGTCCGCCGATTGTTTTTTTTCATTTCCATGATTATTGTGGTTAGGAGGTCGCTAGCCAAAGGATTTTTGGATCTGAGCGTCGTGCTCGTCATCATCGATCCTTTCTGCTACTGCAATCATCTGTGGCAAGTCATTCAGGATACCGAAGATAGCGATTGCTCGCCGAATATCTCTCTTGAGGCCGTTGTTGTAGTGAATATAAAGTTCGGCGAAAGTGATGTCTGCTCCTGTGATAATCCGAGGAATCTCCGCTTATACTCCGCCATGCTAGACTGTTGAAGTAGATGTTGGAGCTTGTACCGTGCATCAGATTTTTGCTTCATTCGTTCAAAGCATGCAAGCATTGCGCACATAAATTTATTCCAGTCCGTTGGTTGCATCAACGTGTCTCGCCATTGTGGGTTGATCTCCTCCAAGGGTAGAACCCCTGCGGTCGGTGATGTGAGACGGACGCCGTCAGCCGTTGATGATGCTCCGCCGGTCTCCTGCTACCGTTGGATGGTCTTCAGATCGGACCAACTAAACGCCGTGTCACGCAAAAGCGCAGCCCCGAGGTCAATCTTCTTCTGATCATCGTTGACCCCAGCAGCTGTGAAGTACACCTCCAAACTCGTCAGCCACATCCAAACTGTTGGTCCTTTTGAGATTGGAGGATCGAACGATTCGAGCGGAGCTGGAAGAGTTTTGGGTTCGCTCGAGAGTTGAAATTTTCTCTCGACCAGCACTGCTTCACGCGCGCTTCCATTGCGAAGAGCCTCCATCGCGATGTTGAGTTTTTGGAGCAGGTGCTTGTTGATTCCTTCGAGTGCGATAATCATGTTCGCCAGTTCCTCGTTGATCCGCACCTATTGTCAAGTGCCACATGTCGTCCTTGCTGCCGTCGTCGNAGCACTGCTTCACGCGCGCTTCCATTGCGAAGAGCCTCCATCGCGATGTTGAGTTTTTGGAGCAGGTGCTTGTTGATTCCTTCGAGTGCGATAATCATGTTCGCCAGTTCCTCGTTGATCCGCACCTATTGTCAAGTGCCACATGTCATCCTTGCTGCCGTCGTCGAGGCCGTTGGTAGGGGCGTCTGGTTTGTGGCCATCGAATTCATGACCAGATTGGTCGCCGAGGCCGAAGAGGTTGTTCCAGCTGCTGTAAAGCCTACCACGTCAGCATTCGCTATCGCTTAAGGTTTTGCGTGCATCGGCACATTTTGCTCCTCCATCACCGAAGTTGTCGCCAAAGACCTGCTGCTGGTGGTCGCGTGCGCTTGCTTGCATCACGTCGTAGTCGCGAATTCTGCAAAGTCTTGACGTGCCAGATGCGCTGACGCTGTGTGCGAGGTAGTCATGTGAATGAGTAAAGTAGTCAGATGCCTCTCCAGCACCGCTACGCTCTGATACCAAGTGTTACGTCAAACAGAGCGTAGATGGTGAACATGTAGAAGTTACGAGGCAAAACACAATTTAGAATTTGGGACCCTAGAGCAATTCATAATTGGCGGAAAGTGTACTTTGATGACAAGTGTCAAAACGATCAAACATATGTATACAAGTGTTGACTTACGATTGAAGCACTCTATGTTGATTGTCGAGCAACGTGTGCGGAGTCACGTCGTGATTGATCAGATTTAAGAAGGTCTGTTGAGAAGTCGGGGGTCTTCGAGAATTGACGGTGAAGACGCGAGATGCATCTGTATAAATCTGGATTCGTCTCGATGTGTCGCGAATTTTACTAAAAGGTCGTGTTCCTTCTGTTCGTAGGTTAACGAGAGTGGTCAAAGCTTTCAGAAGGTTTGGGAATATCCACCGAGGACGGGGCAGCTGGCCAGTTTGCTCGTAGTTGTCGGAGTGAATACCGCAGTCCTCGCGACGCGATGGGCTATTTGCGTAGTAACAGAAATGCCCACTCGAGAAGATTAGGGACTCGTGTACGTCTGGTACGTAAGAGTCACCCCCTTGGATGAAACTAGCTCACACATTCCGTGGTGAAAAAGCAAGGCTTCATTATGCCAAGTATTCTGAGAGATTGAATTTGTTCAAACCACATTACATTGTTTTCCAGATTGAACTAGAATGTTATACAGTCGTCACATTAATCTTGATGTTATGTACTTAGTGTGACCTCTCGGCGCACGTCCTTTGCCATGCAGACTCCTGATGGGGCGGAGGTTCCGGAAGCCTGGGGGAGCAAACGCGAGTCAGCCGAGCAACCACAGGGTGCACTCCAGCCGCCGTCATGCATGCTGGCTTCTCTCCTGGAGCGCACGTACCTTGGTCAAACACAGTCGACGTTGGTACCAATGCATGTTTGAACTTCGGTGGATTTGTGACATAGTTTTGTCCTGTTTGTGAAATGGTGATAGTTTGAACTAGCATAGTTTAGACCTAAACTTCAGGTTTGGGCTGTTGTGGATTTTGTGGAACTCAAGGGCAGTTTGCTCCTTGCACTTCGAGTGGGCACCGGTGAGCCCCACCTCATCGGCCGACGGGTGGGCTCGGACAGCGAGCTCCACCCGCCACCCACTCACTCTCGCATTTCTCACTCTCACATTCCACACACACCACTGTTTCGACCGCCGCTGGTCCCGTTCAAACCACAGTGTTGAGGTGCACATGGTCATGTGAGGGAAATGAGGTCAACCGTTTCTGTTTTGGTATCAGAGCAGGACGAGGCAAAGCTCATCGCGCTGCGCAAGAGAAGCACAGCACAATCCTGGGAGGATCCGCTGGCCAGCAGCCGCAGCAACGGTTGAGCCTACCAACAGCTGTGCACAGCAGCAGCAGCAGCAGCAGCAGAAGCAGCAGCAGCAGCAACAACAACAACAACAACAGGAGCAACATCAACAGCTACTCCGCAACGCTGTGCGCAAGGGCAAGTTGACTGTCGAGAGTGCCGTTGCAGCTGACGTCGATGCGGCTCTAGGAGCATTCGATGCTGAACCATCCGACCAGCTACCCGAGTCGGACTCAGACGCAAGCGATGAGGAAGGCATGTTATGCCTGCGCCTCGCACAGCTGGAAAAGCGGCGTCGAACCCGCTCAAGGCGTAAGGGAGTACCAATCAACGAAGCAGGCCTTAGAAACATGCCCAGGACAACCGCAGACCTGGCCTCCCTAGAGGACCAGCTGCTCCGCAGGAGTTTTGGGGTTGGAAGAAGGTCCACCGTCTCCGTCGCCAGCGCAGGTTGTCTCGACGGCTTTGTCCATGACGAAGCCACCCAAGTGGTTTGAGACCGAACTCCCCGCCTACCGATAGGAGGACAGCTACGCCACGTGGGAGCCGCGGTTCCGTATGTGGGCAGTCAGTGAAGGGGTATACCCGTACTACACCATCCAGTACCAGACTACAGACCCCTCGCAGGCAGCAACCGCCGCCCGTGCCGCCTACGGTCTCTTGAAGGCCATCCCGGAGGAGTACACCCTCGAATTCAAACCCTTTCTTGGTGATCTCCGCACCGGAGCAGGAGCTGACCCGCTCAAGGCGTGGAAGCTGGCGACCACCCTTTTTGAAGGCGCTACCATGGCGTCGACATCACAGCGGCTGTGAGACTTCAACTCACTTCCTCAGGGTGGACATGAGGCGCCAGCTGACTACTGGCGACGAGCGATGGTGCTGTACACGGCCTTGGGGGAAAATGGACCGGGCCAACTCATGGCGTTCAGCACCATTTGAATCGGTGTTGGGCGCGAGTACGCCAAGACCTTCGACAACTTCAGCCTGAGCAGCCTTCAGGAGATGGCCTACAGGGGCTTCCTTCTGTCATGGGCCACAAAGCACTTTCTACACGTGGCAGGAGTAGGAGCCGCAAATGACGCCCGTCATGGCGCGTCAGCTGCAGCCATCACAGCAGTCCAGACATCATGCAGCTTCCCTCCTTCCTCCCTCCCGTCGTCACTGCCGACGACAACATTCGCAACAGTAGCTGGTTCCGCTACGGCAGTTCAAGGGAAGAAGGGAAACAACAACACGAGGGATGGCAAGGTTGGCAAGCAACAGGCAAAGCCGGCTATTGAAAGGCAGTGGGAGTGCTACAACTGCGGGGGAGCACATCGTTACACGGAGTGCAAGCTCCCCAAGAATTGGACAAAGATTGCGCAAGGACTGCAACAGGGATTCCAGCAATGTGAGTGCGCCTCCACACACACCACAGTCGCGACCGACATGTAGTCTCCACCAGGAGCTGATGCAACGAAGGACAGCGCCACCGACCTGACTCCTCTGGAGTAGCAGCTTATGACCCAGGCCAGTGACATCTCTGAGCTCCGCCAACTTCTCTGACTCACAACTCAGGGAGGTGCGAGTGCATTGACTGAGCCGAGGGGTTCCACTGTTGGATCTGTTGAGTACGTGATGTGTAGTCATGATGGTGGTGGCAGGGCACAGTGCGGCGTTGAGTCTGTGGAGTCGTTCGTCGCAAGTGATGGTGCTAGTCTGTCCGCTGTCTTTGCAGGAGTATGAGCAGGTCACAATGACCTGTCCTGGCTTGATGAGTCGCAAGCACATGTTGCCTGTGCGACACAGCAGTCATCTGCCGAGTCGCCCATGTCAACCGTCTGCACTGTTGGCAGTTGTTCAGTAATGTCATGTGAGCGTGTGACGGAGGCCACCTGAATCCTAGATTCAGGTGCCACTCATCACATGACATGTCGTCGCCGTGACTTTGTCGTCCTTGGTCCTGTTGGCTCTGTGAAGTCTGTGTGTGTGGCTGTTGGGCATGAGGTTCTTGTTCAGGGCGAAGGTGTGGTGCAATTCCATGGGCCGTCCGGGCCGTTTTACATTTCAAGGGTGCTACATGTGCCTGGCCTAGAACTCAGTTTGCTGTATGGACGTGCCTGTACACGGATGGGTCTCACTTTGGCATTCACCGGTGAGGATGCCACTGTCTCCGTTTACGCCACTGCTAAAGTGCTGCTTCGTGGCAAGGCAGTCAAGGACTTGTACCACGTCTCCAGCTGCCCCACGTCGACCACCGTCACTGCATCCTCCACTGCACGAGTGTTCGTGACAGGCACGCTGTCGCCTCAGTATCAGCGTCTACTACATAGACGCTTGTGCTACGTCCATTTGGACTCTGTAGACCGTCTGATTTGCACCCAACCTGCTCTCGGTCTTGACACGACGTCCATTGAGGCGCCGTCCAAGACTGACTGCTTGCAATGCGTGCAAGGTAAAATGCACCCTGCCGCATACCCTCTGTTTGACTCACGAGACCCCTACCTATGGAGTTCCAGGATGACAGAGGGCGTTACATCCTGAAAATCACGGACAACTTCACCCGCATGCGGTGAGTCTTCAGTCTACTCCTGAAAAGTGATGCTGCACTTGCTGTGCGTACATGGTTGGTCATGGCCGAATGTCAGTCCGGCCATACCCTCCAAAACTTCCGTTCTGATCGAGGCGGTGAATACATGGGGGATCTGGACAGCTACTTTGCCGAAGTGGGCGTGTTTCACAACCTCTTAGCCCCAACCAAGCCCCACAGAAAAACGGTGTGTCTGAGTGTTGGAACTGCACCATGGAAGATCCGGTTCGCTCCATGGGGGCAGACAGCGGCATGCCTGAAGCGTTCGCCTTCGAGGGCATGGCCTACATGACATGGGTCTGGAACAGGATCCCTCATAGCCCCCTTCCAAACACACACATACCGTACCAATTGTGGTACGGACGTCGTGCCGATCTCCGGCTCGCGCGTGTGTGGGGGTCCCTTGCCTGCGTCTGGTTCACACCAGAACAGCAAGGGTCCATATTCTCCCCTAGAGGCCGCATCTGTGCATTTGTAGGCATGGCTACACGCTCCAAGGCCTGGTGGTTTTGGGACCCCAGTAGGCGGTGCATTGTTGAGTCTCGAGACACGCTATTCTTTGAGCGCCTCTCCTTCAAAGATCTGCCACCAAGGGCACCCTTCAGTCGCATTCCCCTGGGTGCGGTACGATTCCGCGTGCAAGGGAGGGTGGGCTGCCCGATGGTGCTGTCCCGGCCAGCCTGGGCGCTATGGGTCCGTCCCACCCACCAACAAACTCGCCAGCGTCGTCTATGCCGCCCGCATTGACCGCGTCGCCTGTCCTACCTGCGTCCACCGGTCCGCCAACATCTCCTACAATACGCGAATCTTTGTCACCGGTCGCGTCCCCAGTGCTATCCCTGTCCCCAGTACCTGCATCACTAACAGTCACCGGTGTCTTTTGCGTCGCCTGCACCACCTGCTCAGACGGCGTCACCAGTCACGTCACCTATGTTGTCCTCACCCTTCTTCTGCCCAATCAACGTGCCGGCATCACCTGGCACATCGCCAGTCGTGTCTGTGTTTGAAGAGTGTCCACCACCTGCCCCAGCGGTACTGTCACCGGAACCATACTGGCGAGGTGAGGGTGGACGCCTCTGCCCACGTCCTACTCGCAGCGTGCATAGCGGTGACCCTGGCATGAGGGCCTTGGGCCTCAGTGCGTAGGGGCTCACTGAAGTCCACCCCGGCTGCGATATAGGCCTCGCTCTCCTTACTCACGAGCGTCAACTTGCGGTGGACTTTGCAGAGTCCACTGTCTCTTTTGGCCCCCCGTCTTCGGCCTATTCTTCGGCCACGAGTGGGGGAGATGCTGCGGCCCCTGACCCCAGTGTGGTAGGGATGACGCCGGACCCCAGCACACTAGCTGGACCTGAGGTAGCACTCTTGCGTGCAGCATGCAAGGCTGAGCTGGCGGCTATCAAGGAACATGGGGTTTACAGTCTTGTGGACCTGCTGCCCAGACGAAAGGCAGTCTGGGCCAAGTGGGTCTTGTGTAAGAAGCTGAAGCCGGACAACACAATTGATCGCTACAAAGCACGGCTGATTGCATAAGGATTCTCTCAGGTGGAGGGGATTGACTTCCCTGAGACCTTCGCACCAGTTGGACGCACGATCACGGCCTTGGGCCTGTTGTCCCAGGCGGCCCAGCATGACTGGGAACTTCACCAGATGGACGTCAACAACGTGTTCCTACATGGAGAACTAGAAGACGAGATCTACATGGTCCAGCCACCAGGGTTCAAGGGTGGCAGCGGGTGCGTGTACCGGCTGCGAAAAGCACTACACAGCCTGAAACAATCGCCTCGATGCTGGAGAAGGAGATCACCAGCACGCTCCTACGAGCGGGCTATGTTCAGAGAGTTGGGGATCTGTCCCAGACCACTGCGACCTTTGCAGCCATCCTGGTCTATGTCCATGGCCTTTTGATTGCCTCGCCTAACCTAAAGGCTGTCGAGGCGGCCAAGGGCGTGCTACAATCGACATACAAAATGAAAATTCTGGGAAAGGCGGCAGTCTTCCTAGGCATGCAGATTGTTCGTGATCGCGCTCGTCGGACGCTCTTGATCCATCAGGAGCGATACGCCCTCACTCTCGGGGAGCGTTTTGCCGAGTTGGTCAGCAACGTGTGCACGGCGTCCACTCCGATCACCCTAGACGGACAGGACGCTATGAAGGTCGATGATCCAACAAAGCTGGGAGAGCTGGTCGACGTGACTCTGTACTTGCGAGTCATTGGCTCACTCATGTACCTGGCAACGACGACACGGCCAGACATAGCCTTCACAGTCAACCTACTCGCAGAATTCTCATAGGCGTCGAGCAGACGGGTCCTTGAGGCCGCAGTCCGGTGCGTGCAACAGGTCGTCTCCACTGCCCGCATGGGACTTCACTACCAAGGGCAGGCCTCAGTGGCCCTTGATGGATACACAGACAGTGACTGGGCGTGGAGTTCGGACGGCAAGAGTTGTACCGGCTACATCTTCCTCATTGGGGGAACAGCTGTCTTGTGGCACGGTGGCAAGCAGGGCCGCATCACTCCCAGCACTGCAGAAGCAGAGTACGTGGCTCTAGGCGGTGGCACGACCAAGAGTGTGTGGTTGGTGCGTCTTTTACGTGAGTAAGGTCAGTCCATGCCCCCCGTTGTGCTTCGGTGTGACAACCAGAGCGCTAAGGCCATCACAGAAAACTCCGGTGTGTTCCATGCATGCACAAAGCACATTAATGTTGAGTACCACTATGTCCGGAACCTGGTGGATCGAGGTGAGATTCAAGTCATGTGGGTTGGCACTGACTCGCAGCGTGCTGATTTTCTAACAAAGACCATTAGCCGTACGAAGTTTCTAGCGGCTGCTCGTTCTGTGGGATTGCACCCTGCGTATACTGTGGACTGAACTCTGCCTTTAAGCTCCACTCATGATCGTTTTTTCATCGTTGCTCTTGTGCTGTCGTTCGCGTCAGTGCTGTTGTGTGGGTGGACCTATTCGTCGTGTGCTCATGGGGGAGTGATGTTATGTACTTAGTGTGACCTCTTGGCTCACGTCCTTTGACATGCAGACTCCTGATGGGGCGGAGGTTCCGGAAGCCTGGGGGAGCAAACGCGAGTCCGCCGAGCAGCCACAGGGTGCACTCCAGCCGCCGTCACGCATGCTGGCTTCTCTCCTGGAGCGCACGTACCTTGGTCAATCACAGTCGACGTTGGTACCAATGCATGTTTGAACTTCGGTGGATTTGTGACATAGTTTTGTCCTGTTTGTGAAATGGTGATACCCTACTGATCCTTAATTTCGACGAACAGAATTTTGTGAATTTCGTGATCCTTAATTTCGTTCAATTTTTACCGGGTTCAAATTAATTTGGTGGGTTGTTAATTTCGTCCAAAATTCACTAGGTGGACCCTTGAATTCGGCGAGTGGTCAAGTTCAATTTCTAAGTGTTCCTTGAATTCGGCGTTGGTGTCGTCTGCTCGCGAGGCTGTTGTGAGCCGACGTGGCAGCGGCGAGGCGAGGCGGCACGTGAGCACTGTAGCGTGGCAGCAGGTCAGCGAGCTAGCACTACAGAGGGGCAGCGGGGCAGTGGGGCAGCGGGGCAGTGGGGCAGTGGGGCATCAGGCAGCGGGGCATCGGGGCAGCGGGGCAGCGGCGCAACGGGGCAGCGGGGCAGCGGGAGAGCGGGAGAGCAGTTCCCCCGCTCTCTCGCTGCCCCGCTGCCCCGCTTCCCCACTACTTGCGTTTAAACGAGACATTTTTTTTGCGTTTGAACGCTCTCGCTCGTGGAGGCGAGCGCTGCTCGTCGAAGTCCCTTTTTTTTTCAGAGATCAACACTTTCGTACCCAACTACATGGCACCTTGAACCTGGTGTCCCAAATTTAATCCATGAACCCTTAAATTCGATTATGGAACTTTATAAATAATTTGGTGATCCCTTGATTTCGGCGTAACGAAAAAATTCGTTCAAATTCGACGATCCCAAAAAACATTAATATCGAAATCAAGGATCAGTAGGGTAGTTTGAACTAGCATAGTTTAGACCTAAACTTCAGATTTGGGCTGTTGTGGATTTTGTGGAACTCGAGGGCGGTTTGCCCCTTGCACTTCGAGTGGGCACCGGTGAGCCCCACGTCACCGGCCGACGGGTGGGCTCGGATAGCGAGCTCCACCCGCCACCCACTCACTCTCGCTTTTCTCACTCTCACATTCCACACACACCACTGTTTCGACCACCGCTGGTTCCGTTCAAACCACAGTGTTGAGGTGCACATGGTCCCATGAGGCAAGTGAGGTCAAACATTTCTGTTTCATCCGTCCCTTCAGAAAAAGTGTGAGAGTTTTCATCCTTGCATTGATGGATCATGACGCACCAAATTTCAAATTCACAT
>SZWC01008290.1:73443-105731 GCA_023375785.1 Penium margaritaceum
GGGAGAGAGAGAGAGAGAGAGAGAGAGAGAGAGAACATACACCAAATAAGGGTTGTTTCAAACAGTCCGCCCGACCGTCGGTCGACTGTCTGTCTGCTGCTCCTGGTGAGCGCCAGCGACCAGCGGCGGCCCACAGGCTCCACTGTTACAAGAACTGTGTGTGTGCCGTCAGGTCAGTGCCGGAGATCCGTCGCGACACTCACCTAAAAGCACAAATGATGCGACACCGACAACATGCGGCACAGCACCTACGCCCTACACCGCTCTTGCTGCCGCTCCTGTTGCCGCTGCTGCTGCGGGTTTCAAGCGACACCCCAAAAGAGACATCTTTTAGCCATAGTTCGGTGAATTACGGCTTTCCCGATCTTGATATGGGTGGTATAACGGGCACGAAGATCAGACTGGACAAAATGTACGACAAAGATCTAACGTGCCGATGTCCCTTAAAGATCAATTGCAAAACTGAAGCTCGGCAGCTTCACGAAGAACCCCACTTTCCTCAATCACTTACACATATACCCTACCTTTGAAACATTAGTCCATATGCACCCCATGTTTCGCATTTTCTCCACCATTAGCCCCACCATCAAAACTTGGGCCTTCATCAGCCCCGCATTGTGACGCAATTGCTCCATATACTCCTTGCGCCACCGTTTCATTTCTGTTTCTACATCGCAAAAGATAACATCTTTTTATTGCAAGCGGATGGATGTGTTTATGGACTAGTTTCTGTGAAGTTAATGTTCGTAATTGTCAAAGTGAACCACTACCAAAACATCCAGGTTGCGGTTCCAAGATGAGGGGATGTTAAGAGGGGGATTTATTGAACGTTGTGACATTCAACGTTTGTCGGATGCTACATATTCAAGGGGAATGGATTTTTCACGACCGTGGTCGTGAAAAAACACACCATTAATATTGGCACATATCCTGAATTTTTAGGCCGTATTTCGTTCGCATACAACCGTTGTTCAATATGAGTGAGTATGTGTCATATACCTCGTCCGTATTTGTCATACCCCGTGGATCGTCAATGAGTTAGTATGTGTCATGTGCCTCGTAGCAAGTCGTCCAACCGACAAGGCGGATAGTAAACTCAAAGGGACACAAGCGGTATATGGAGACTGAGTTTTTTAAGTCGGGGCCAATGTTTACCGAAGTTTCTCAATGAAGGGAAGTAATGTACCATGTTTAAAAGTCGAGGCAAATGACGCTTAATCTACCCAAAGGAGTGGTACCAAAGGAATTTCCTAAATAGACGCATGCCACCAGCAACCCCCCCACCCACTCACCACATATGAAGTGAGGTTCTAAGTTGACGATTCGCCTTTTAGCCACAACCCAAAACACCCCTTAGATCTCACAAGACCATCTACATGGTGGTCTTAAATAATCCATGTAAATCTTGTTGTGATTTGTGACGTTCCTGACGACCTCTACAGTTTACTGTGACCCCTCGGACGTGTCCATGTTCGTGTACATCCCTGATGCAGACCCAAGTGGCACCGGGGCGTCGTCTGGTGGTGGACTACCTGCTCAGAGTTGATCGACGGTCGCCCCAGAGTCCTGGATGCTGTCTGGGACCTTTTGCAGTTTTTTTACAGCTTGAAGGATTTTATCGGTGGACTTGCCGAGGCCCCGATTTGCATGTCTTTGCATTGTGTGTCCACTGTTCGTTGCCGGATGCATTCATGTGACCAGTCGTAGCGTTCGACTTGAGATTTTGCACGTGTAGGTTCAGAAAGCGTAGCATTCTAACTTGTCTACGCTGAGTTACGGCCAAAACAGTGGTTTTGGGCCGATTGTAGGACAGACCTTGCACTGCTGCGTGCGACACCCGCCGTGCGCCGCGGCAGGTACTTATGACAGTTGGGTTTCGTGCATCTCTCATTGTACTCTGTTGTATCCTCTCGGCTTGTGTACATCAGCGTGCAGATGACTAACGACGAGACTCGACGCTGCTGGAGTGTCGCTCGGTGGAGCCAACGCACGATGAGGCCCACTCATCGTTCGCAGGAGCCTCCTCCCTCTAGCGACGCGCTCAGCTCCATCAGCAGGCCTCCTCGGCGGTCGGGCCGCCGGCGGTCACTTCCACTACAGATGCTGTCTGCATGCACCCAGCGTTGTCTTTGGTCGTGGCGTTGCATCTGCAACATCATGCTGTGCCTAGGGTCCATGTTTCCTGTTGTGTGGCCTTGTTTGGCATCACTGACTGTCATAGGCACTGCCTGGGTTCCGGCAGCCATAACTCTTTGCTGTTGTTTTTCTAGCTGATTCTGAACGCACAACTGCATTCGTAGCGTGGGTATTATGGTATGATCCAGTTTTCAGGCAAAACGGACGACGCCCGGGTTTTGGGTTGTCGGGCGTCTGGCAGGGCTCACCATGAAAACACTGCCTGCTAGAAAATAGGTGTAGGACTATTTTCTGATTGGCTGGTTAGCTGAGTAACAAGTTCTACACTAGTGGGAGAGAGCTAGAACTTGGAGGGGTCTCCCATTGTTGCTCATTCTTCATTCCTAATCAGTCACTTTCAGTTTTTGGCTCCTTTTTGGCACTAACACTGGCGCGCGCATTTCTGAGTAACAAACCCAGAGCTTCCAGACTTAGACTCTAGAGCAGCAGACTGAGGGGGTAGCAGACTCATGCAACGAGCGTGGAAACCCGCACGCTACATCACCAACACTGCTGTCCCAACCTGCTGCATAGGATTTCCAGCTTGGTATCAAAGCCAGAGCTTAGCAGCACTAGCAGAAGACTGGCGTACAGGTGCCAAACAACGCCGGCGGACCCCCATACGCGCCAGTGCAGGGGAATTGCTATCGGATTTGTCCCGGCAGCATTGACCCGCCTGGTGGCGGCGCCAGATTTTTTTCCACGGCCACTGGGCCAGGGGAAATGCTGCCGAAGTTTTTTCAGCAGCATAGTCACCCACACATGATGTGAGGAGGTGAGCAGCAGGCCGCGTCCGACAGTTGCGGGCGACGACGCACGCTACAACGTCATCCAGGTGTAGTGACTGGCACCAGGAAGCAGCAGCAATAGCATGCAGCAGTGGCAACCGTAGGCAACGGCAGCGAGCAGTGGCAGCGGCAGCCAGCAGCAGCCGCTTGTATTAGTAGCTTCGGGCAGCAGAAGCAGCTCGCAGCAGCCCGTAGCACCAGCAACCCGTAGTAGCAGCAGCCCGCAGCAGCAGTAACAACGGCAGCAGCAGCAGTGAGCAGCAATAGCAACGAGCATTAGTAGCAGCGAGCAGCAGCAGCAGTTGTGAGCTGTAGTAGCAGTAGGCTAGAGCAGGCGCAACAGCAAGCCGAAGCAGCAGCCTGCTATAGTAGCAATAGCAGCGAGCAGCAAGCTGTAGCAACCAGCAGCAGCTGCTGCTACTCGCAGCCCGCAGCTCACCGCGAGCAACGGGTCGCGGGCAGGGAGACCATTGCTCGCAACAAACAGCGGGCTCGCTGCCCGCTGCCCATAGCGAGCAGCAGAGCCCGCTATGCCAGACGAAAGGAAAAGAAAAAGAGAGAAAACAGAAAAGAATCCCCCAACCCACCAGCTTCTCTGTCGCGGCTGTAGCATCTGCCATAGCTACAACAATAGCCACAGTAGCCATAGCAGCCCGCAGTAACAGCAGTAGCACTTGCTGTTGCAACTACAGTAGCAGCAACAGTAGCAGCAGTAGCAGTAGCAACATCTGCAGCAGCAGTAGCAACAACAGTAGTAGTAGCAGTTGTAGCAGCAGCAGCAACAACAGCAGCAGCTGCAACTATAGTAGCAGCAACAGCAACAGTACCAGCACCTACAATAGTAGTAGTAGCAGCAACAACAACAGTAGCTGCAGCAACAACAGTAGTAGAAACAGTAGCTGCAGCAGCAGCAACAACAACAGCGGCCCTTACAACTGCCACTGCTGCCGTCAGCATCCCACTACTGACGTCACTACTGATGTCACTGGTTACGTCATCAACACAAAAAGGGGGGGGGAGGAAAACCAAAGGGTGGGCAGGGATTCATCTACAGCAGTAGCCTTGCAGATAACGCGGCGGAAATTGCTGACGTCAGTAGCCCTAAGCCGACGTCATTGCTCACATCAGCAACACGAGAAAAAAAAAGGATAAAAAGGGGGGGAACCAAGGGGTACCAAACCATGGCTGGCAACCCCAATGGGGAGGGGTCCTCCTCTGTTGGGGGGACCCCCAACCCCCTTTTCTTGCAGAGGCTGCAACAGCAGTAGCACCAGCAGCAGCAGTAGTAGCAATAGCGGTAGCAGCAGCAGTAGTAGCAGCGGCAGCACCAGCAGCAGAGGCGTCGTTGGCGGGAATCCTGACCCCGTGGCTGCTCTTCAGCAATAGCTCGCATCCTTGACGCAGCAGCTTGTAGCACTGCAGCCAATGGCCTTCCAGACTGCCACCACTGCCCCGCCACCATTCATCCCTCCAGGGCACGCCAGCCTAGTTATGTCTGCTACCACGCACTACCTGGCGCAGCAGCAGACTCAACGCTTGTGACAGATGGTGACCCCCGTCTTTGGCCCCACTTTGGACGCCGGCCGCAGGTTGAAGGACTTTGAGACGCCGCCGCCACCGGTTTAGGCCGGTGAGCAGTTCCAGAGCAAGGAGCTCAACTTCCGGATCTGGAAGCAGGGTGAGGGCCTGTGGGCATACTACACCCTCTCGTATGACCCCACCCTGGCCGGCCAGTTGTATGACGCTGGTCGTGCTGTACGTGCTCTTCCCTATCGCCCCTCCGGCTTCCCGCCTTGCCCTAGAGCCCTTCCTCGATGACTTTGCCGGTGGTGCCACCCCAGACCCTTCAGCCACATGGCACGTCCTCACTCGTCCCCATTGCCTGTCGAGCGAGGCTGAGACCAGTCGCCTGCTACGGGAGTTCAACTCTCTGCACATGGGGGAGACCGAGACGGTCATCGCATACTGGCAGCGGGCGGAGGACATCCTTCGTCGCCTCGGCACCTCTGCCCCACCCCCTTTGGTCACGCTCCTCACCATCAAGCACGGTGCCACTGATGCGTACACGGATGTCTTCGTCCACTACTCTCACAACGTCCTCTTCAGTATGGCGGCCCAGAACACCCTCATGCCCC
Source organism: Penium margaritaceum (assembly GCA_023375785.1). NCBI lineage: Eukaryota > Viridiplantae > Streptophyta > Zygnematophyceae > Desmidiales > Peniaceae > Penium > Penium margaritaceum. The sequence continues at coordinate 78,542 of SZWC01008290.1, forward strand.
GGGCATTCGAGCTCTTCCTCCAGATTGAAGAAGCTCGTGTGGAGTCCTGACTCTAGCGCACGGAGGCTCTCGCCTCCCCTGCCGTTGCCTCCGTGGCCGTCGCCTCCCCCTGCACAGCTACCTCATCGTCATCGGGAAAGAAGAATTGTCGGAACAAGAAAGGCAAGGGTCAGCAGCAGCACCAGAAGCAGCCGTCGACCGGGTCCAGCGATGTCGGCTCAGTCTGCCACAAATGTGGCCAGCCCGGGCACAGGTGGTACACTTGTCCTCTACTGACGGACGAGGCGTGTGTCATCCCCTCCATGCGTTGCCAGCGAGAGCGCCATCTCGCCTCAGCCGTCGTCATTGTCGCCTGCTCTGACACCTCAGCTCCACCACTCCGGTCACATGGCCGGTCCAACGGACACCAGCGCCGCAGTCGCACCATCCGTTGCCGTAGGTGCCTCCGTTTCCTCTGCTGGCACAGTCCTCTTGCTACCCGAGCTTTGGTACCGTCACACCGCACTGAGTCTACACTCCCGGGCCGTCCTCCCGCGAGCATCAGCTGGAGTAGTTCATCACACTCCAGCTTGGCCTGCCTCGCCCTCCTTCCCAAGGAAGTGCGAGTTGCATCACCGCCTGCTCTCTTGCCCAGCCCTGCATGACTGAGACTCAGCTACGGTCGTGTCTCGTTTCCTCGTCTGTCTCATTGTCTCCCATGGTCTCCTCTACCCCGTTCCATGATGACGTTGCGTAGCTTGACGATTGGCAGTCTCGGTCCGCGCCTCCTTCCACCGCGTCCTCGTCCTTTGCTTGCTGCCATGTGACGGTTAGCAATCTGGCGACCCCGGTCCAGGACCCTGCTGAGACCTGGATCATCGACTTCGGGGCCATGCATCACATGATGGCCTCTCGTGAGGCCTTTAGTATGCTCGGTCGTGTAGGCAATGTCTCCAGTGTCCGGACCGGCTCCGAACAGGTGTTTCTTGTCCGTGGTGTTGGCGCCGTTCGTTTCCATGGTCCTGCCGGTGACGTCTTTCTGACCGATGTCCTCTTCGTCCCAGGTCTCGAGCTCAACCTCCTGTCCCTCACTGCCCTTGACCCCATGAGCATGGATGTTTTACACTCGCGAGGTATTGGCACTATTTCGTTGCGTTCGTCTGGTCTTGTCATTTTGCACGCCACCGCCTGTGGCAACCTCTGGCATGTACCTCGCCTCTCCTCCTCTCCTTTCGTCTCCTCCCCGTCGGCCGCCAAAGGCCATGTGTTTGTCACCAGCACGCTCTCTCCTCAGCACACCCGCCTCTTGCACCGCCGCCTTTGCCACGTCCACTCTGCCGCCGTAGACAGTATGCTCCGTACCCAGCCGACGCTTTCCTCCATGGCTCACTGGTGTGTGAGGAGCTCTACATGGTGCAGCCCACAGGCTTAGATGATGGAACTAGGAGAGATTGGCGGCTGCAGAAGGCCTTCTATGGCCTGGATCAGTCGCCTTGGTGCTAGAACCAGGAGATGATGAGCACGCTCCTTTGCGGCGAGCTCGAGCGCAGCACCGTTGACCCCGCACTGTTTTTCAGTCCGCGAGGCCAGACTTTCACTGCTGTTCTAGATTACATCGACAATCTCCTCATTGTGTTGCCAGACACGGCTGCCATCCAGCGTGTCAAGGACTTGCTGCACGCTGCCTACCAGATGAAGGATCTTGGATCTGCCACAGTCTTCTTGGGCATGGAGCTCGAGCATGATCGCTCCCAGGGCGTCCTACACATCCACCAGGCCGCCTATGTGCAGACTCTGTCCACCCGCTTTGCGGAGGACCTGCCGCTCGCGCCGAGCGCACCTTAACCCATGTCACCTGATGGCTAGGTGAAGCTGAAGAGTCCTAACCCAGCAGTTGTGGGGGAGCCAGTTATCGTGACCACGTACCTGCGAGTCATCAGGTCAATAATGTTCCTGGCGCGACGACGCGCCCAGACATCGCGTTCACCGTCAACCTCCTAGCCGAGTGCACTCAGGAGCAGCATCACCTCCACTACGAGGCTGTAATCCGAGCACTACGCTATGTTGTCTCGACTCCTCGGCGAGGTCTCATGTTTAGATGCCAGTCGTCTTTTGTCGCGTCAGGCTACGCCGACAGTGGCTTGGGCGGCAGTCCGGACGGTAAGTGTCGCACATGTTGGATCTTTCTGATTGGCGGCACAGTTGTGTCCTGGCGCAATGGCAAGCAAGGGTGCATTGCACGCAGCACTGTTGAGGCTAAGTATGTGGCCCTTGGCTCAGGCACATGTGAGAGTGTGTGGTTGCGTCGTGTGTTGTCTGAGTTGCGTCAGTCTGTTGAATCCATCACGTTGCATTGTGACAATGAGAGTGTCATGGCCATCACCAAAAATGACGGTGTGCATCACACATGCACAAAGCACATCAACGTTGAGTATCACTATGTGTGTTCGTTGTTGCATGTCGGCACCATCAGCATTGTGTGGGTTGAGACAGCACGGTAGTTGGCTGACTTCTTGACCAAGGCACTGAAGCGCGACTCGTTCAAGAAGGCTCTGAGTCCGGTCGGCGTGCGTCCGTTAGTGGCTCTTTTTGTCCCTGTCTACGTTTCTGCGTGGCCAAGGGGAGTCTGGTCGTTGACTGTGTCTCTACCCACACATATGCACTACGGCTGTGAGTCATGGGGGAGTGTTGGTTTTTGTGCATGACTCATTGTACTCTATTGTTTCCTCCCGGCTTGAGTATATCGGCATGTAGATTACTGGCAACGAGACTTGACGCTTTTGGAGTGTCACTCGGTGGAGCCGACGCATGATGAGGCCCACTCACAGTTTGTTGGAGCCTCCTCCCTCTGGCAACGCGCTCAGCTCCATCAATAGGCCTCCTCGGCGGTGGGGCTGCTGGCGATCACTGCCACTGCAGATGCTGTTTACATGCACCCAGTGTTGTCTCTGGTCGTCCCGTCTACAGCATCATGTTGTGCCTAGGGTCCATGTCTCCTGTTGTGTGGCCATGTTTGGCATCACTGACTTTCATAGGCACTGCCTGGGTTCGGGCAGCCATAACTATTTGCTGCTAGTTCTATAGCTCATTGTGAGTACACGACTGCGTTCGCAACGTGGGTATTATGGTATGGTCCAGGTTTCAGGCAAAACGGACGATGCCCGGGTTTTGGGCTGTCGGGCGTCTGGCAGGGCTCACCGAGAAAACCCTGCCTGCCAGAAAACAGGTGTAGGACTGTTTTCAGATTGGCTAGTTAGCTGATTAACAAGTTGTACACTATTGGGGGGGAGCTAGAACTTGGAGGGATCTCCCATTGTTGCTCATTCTTTATTCCTAATTAGTCACTTTCAGTTTTCAACTGCTTTCTGGCGCTAACACTGGCGCGCGCGTTTCTGAGTAGCAAACCCAGAGCTTCCAGACTTAACCTCTAGAGCAGCAGACTGAAGGGGCAGCAGACTTAAGCAACGAGCGTGGACGCCCGCATGCTGCATCAACAACGTTGCTGCCCCAACCTGCTGCATATGATTTCCAGCTATGCAATGGATCTGTCATTTGTCATTCCTCTCTCCAAAATCTATTGAAGCATTCTTACATTTTGCCTTGTGTCCCCTAGCTAGACCCTTGCCGTTGTGTGCACGACTTGTGACTGTCGTCACCGTCTGACCAGGCACTGACGCCTAGTCAGCGGCAATATCGCTAGGAAGCTTCCACGCATTTTCTCTTGGTATGAGAGCGGCGAGACTTCTCTCGCTCAGCTGTGCCGCAGAGACGCAGCACCAGCAGCAGCATTGAGAGTCACTGTTGCCGCTGTATCATGGGACTTGTTGTAGGATTTTTTTTAAACAACGACATCATCACTAAGTCCCCACCACCACAACAGATGAGCTGCGGCATTTACTAGCTGCAGCAGCAGTAGCAGCACCACCACCAGGTGGCAGCAGCAGCCGTGTCTTGCTGCCAGCCTGTCCATAAAAAAAAAACAAAAAAAGGAGTCGTAGATCATAGCAGCAGCTTGCGACGGCGGCTACGAGCACTAGCAGCCGCGAGCAGCAATAGCAGTGCAACAGCAGCAGCAGTAAAAGTAGCAACAGCGCAGGAGAAACATTGCAGCTGTTGTAGCGACTACAACAAAGCAATAGCAATGGAAGCGGCAACAGCAGTAGCGCAACAACAGTACTACAGCAGCGCAACAGCAGCATTGCAGTTGCTACGCAGTTTCTGCACAGCAGAAACTGCGCAGCACTACACAAGCCTGCATGGCACTACGCTGGCCTGCTCAACCCCTGCGCAGCCGCAAGCAGGGGGTGACGAGGTCACCCCCACCTCTCATGCGGAGTTTGCGTGACCTTCCAAAAAGCAAACGTTGGCGTGAAAAATGATAGCATTTTTTTCGCTAGCGTAAGAAACGCAGACGTCATCATTGGCTGTGCTGACGCCAACAATTTTGGTTTTCTTTTTTTTCTAACGCATCAACTCCTCGAGAAATGCTGTTGGTTTCTCATTCAGAGCATTTTTTACGTTCGGCCCCATACCGAGCGCTGACATGGCTCCGACTGATGAGAAGGGCAAAGGACCACCAAATCCTTCCTCCTCCTCCGGTGTCATGAGCCCACGCTCGCAGGCCATTGTGGACATGCGGAGTCAGCAAGATGAGATACGTCGTCTATAGCAGCAGCAGACTGACGCCATCCGCACGCTCATTGCTCTTCTTCGGAGTTAGTCCATGGCCCCACAGCACACCTCGGGGGGAGTCGGTAGTGTCACACCTCCTGCACAGCAAACAACATCTACACCAAGAAGAGCAGCAGGATAGGACTCACCACTTGATGATCCTTTGGAGGAGGACCCTAATATGCAAGGCCTGGACAATGACACTCCCGAGAGGGAGATTCGCGTACTTCAAGAGTGTCTTCGCCAGTTGCAGATGCGTTCCGGTTACCCATGCCAGGAGATCCGATCTCCGCCTGAGACCTACCTCGGCGACATTCCTCGTCCCGATGTCTTCCCCATCCCTCATCTTTCCCATCCAGTGGTTGCTCTCCCTACGGAGCGGCAACCTAAGGACTTCGCGACACTGCCCCCACGATATGTCAGCGAGGACGGCTTCGACTGCTTGGAGACCCTCTTCCAGGTCTGGGCCACTTCAGAGGGAATTTGGGCCTACTATCACAGTCAGTACCAGGTTATGGACCGTGCTCAGGTGCTGACAGCGACTCGGGCGATGCGTGGACTTCTTTACGCCATGCCTCGCGAGACTGTCGTGGACTTTTGCCCCTTCCTTGGAGAGGCCGGCACAGGCGCGGGTGATGACCCACGTCGGGGCTGGGAGCTGGCATTGTCCCTGCTTACTACAGAGATGCACGCCACCCACGCGGCTCAAATCCGCACCTTCCATTGCCTTCGTTAGGGACCTGCCAAGCCTGTAGCCGCTTACTGGCGGCGCGCCATGCACATATACATGCGCCTTGGGACCGCATGAGGGGCACAGTTGTGGGCGCTTCGCACGCTCATGATCGGAGTTTGTCTTGAGCATGCCGACATCTTCAGGAGGTACAACCACGCCGCGCTCGAGCCCGTCTCCACCTCCCTTCAGCATCTTCCTTGGGCGCATCAGCTATTTCTCTAGGTGACATCTGCTTGTAAGGCAGCCATCGCCCACCAAGAGAGTTCACTTGCTACACCGGTCATCGCGTCACCACCGACGCCTCTCTCGCAGTTCACTTCTCCATCCTCTAGCATGCCCTCCTCTTCCCCTTCCACCCCAGCTACCCCGACTCAGACGTACGGTGTGGTAAGAGCAGCAAAAGGGAAGAAGAGCAAAAAGAAGCATGGCTCGGGCTAGCAGCAGTCACCGCAGCAGCAGCCATCAGGCAGTAGCAGTGGACGCACTGTTCAATACTACAACTGTGGAGGCGCTCATCGCTACACCGACTGCCAGCAGCCACTTGACTGGGTGCATATCACTCGCGGTCTTCAGGCTGCACACGCACAGCAGTCTACGTCAAGCAACACAACCTCTGGTCGCGCGGCGACCACGAGCACAACAGTTCCCGCTTCCCCACCAGCGAGCAGTAGAGACCCGGACCCCCGTGACCGCAACATCGCCGAGCTCCGTCAGCTCCTGGCGCTTCGCTCTCAAGGATGTGCGAGTGTGGCATCACAACGGGGTGGTTCACAGAATGTTTGTTTGTCTATTCTTGTCTCTTGCGATGAGTCATGTGGGAGAGCACAGTTGGCATGTGATGATGATGGGCCTGACAGTATAGATTGGATTTCTGAGTCTCACCTGTGCGCCTTTCGCCGTTCTCCCTCTTCTGTTGCCGAGCGCCTATCTATAGCTGAATGTTCAATTGCCCGTTGCACCGTGACGTCCTCCAGTCGTGATTTAGGTGGCACTTGGATCATGGATTCTGGTGTTGCTCACCACATGACATGTCATCGTAGTGACTTTGTTGTCCTCAGTCCTGTGGCGTCTGTTCGTTCCGTTTGCACAAGCTCTGGTCAGTCCTTGACAGTCCAGGGTGTTGGGGCTGTGTGCTTCGATGGTCCGTCTGGCCCCTTGTATCTCTCCGGCGTGCTTTTTATGCCTAACCTTGAGCTCAGCTTGCTCTCTGTGTGTGCCTACACTTTGATGGGACTCTCTGTGGAGCATATTGCCGACACCGTGACAGTGACTGCTCTTGATACTCGCGCTGTTGTTCTTCGTGTCTCTGTTGTGGATGATATGTACCGTGTTCCTTGGATCTCTTCTTCTCCTTGCTCCCCTTCCCCTCCTACTCGTGTGTTTTTCATTGGTGTCCTGTCTGTAGAGCACCAGCCCCTGCTGCATCGACGTTTGTGTCATGTGGGCTCCGACACTCTGTCGAAGCTCATTCGAACACAGCCCGCCCTCGGTCTTGACGCGTCTCCTTTCGAGAAGCCGCCCAAGACCAATTGTCTGTTCTACGCTCAGGGTAAAATGCGTTGTTGCACCTACTCTGACTCCCATTCTCGAGCCCTTCGTCCCCTCAAGCTGGTCCATTCGGACCTTCTCTGTCCTCTCCCTTTCGAGTCCTTATCTGATCGGGGCCGATATGTCCTGACCCTGACCGATGACTTCACCCGGATGCGGTGGGTCTACACCCTGCGCCAGAAGAGTGATGCTGCTCTCGTGGTTTGTCTCTGGCTAGTGATGGCTGAGCGTCAGTCTTACCACTCGGTGCATACCTTCCACTCCGATCGCGGCGGCGAGTTTCTTGGCAAAATGGACAGTTTCTTTGCCGAGCACGGGATTTGTCACCAGGTCTCTGCTCCTGCCACTCCTCAGCAGAACGGTTTCTCTGAGCGCTGGAACCGCACCATGAAGGATGCAGTTTGTGCTATGCGTTGTGAGTGTGGTCTCCCGGAATCCTTCGCCTTTGAAGGCTTCTCCTACATGACGTGGGTCTGGAACCGCCTCTCGCATGGTCCTCTTCCAGACCATGTTACACCGTATGAGCTCTGGTTTGGCCACCGTGCCAGTCTGCGTTTGCTCGTGTCTGGGACCGAGTGGTTTCTGTGTGGTGCATGGAGAATCAGCATGGGTCCGAGGTCTCTCCGCGGGGTCGCTTGTGTGCCTTCGTTGGTATCTCCCCGCGGTCGAAGGCCTCGAGGTGTTGTGACCCCGCCCGTGGTCGCATTGTTAAGTCCCGCGAGGCACTCTTCTTTTAGTCTCTCACCTAGCGCGATCTGACCTCAATTGTGTCGATGTCTATCACACATGTTCCTACGTGTGAGGTTTCTCGACGGATGGGGGAGTCTAAGCCTATGAGCACCTCTCTTCCGGCTTATGTGTTCATTCGAGCACCCTCCATTTCTTGGTCTCCGGCTCTTGATGACCCGGTGATCATCGTTGTCGGCCTAGAGACCTCTCTCACCCAGCTTGTCTCCTCTCCTGCACCCACACACCACACAGACACCCCTGTCCCTCTGTCCACCAGTACTCCTATCTCTGTGGGCGGTCCCGCTGCCACTCATAGTCCTACATCTCCCAACAGTTCACCTGCCTCTCCTCCCACTGCATCACCTGTCCCTGTGCCTCAGTCCTCACTGGATGTGGTCGTGCTTGTCTCTGAGCCTGCGGTCAGCCCTTCCAGCTCAGGCTACTTGCGTGAGCTCGGCTGTCGTCTTTGACCGTTGGGCTTCGGAGCCCAGCGAGTGTCAGGTCCCGCACCCAGATGCTCCACTCGTAGCGTTGCAAGTGGCAATCCCGACATAAAGGCCGGCGTGTCCTGTAGGGCACGATCTCGTCGCTCGCAAGTTTCGTACCGCTTGTGATGCAACAGCTGACCTTGTGGTTGTCAGGCCAAGTTCCGAGGCGTGTGCACTCGCCACTCAAAGCTCTCCCTCGTTGGTGCCTGATCTGGGCACATTGAGGGATGTCCTCTCATCACAGGATGCCAACGTTTGGCGTGCTGCCTGCTATGATGAGCTTCGTGCCATCCGAGAGCACAGAGTTTATGAGCTAGTCGACCTTCCACATGGGAGGAAGGTGATTCAGGTCAAGTGAGTCTTTCGCAAGAAGGTGAAGCCGAATGGCTCGCTGGAACGCCACAAAGCTCGCTTGGTCGTCAAGGGGTACTCTTAGATTGAGGGCATTGATTACACTAACACCTTTACCCCTGTCGGCCACATGACCTCAGCTCGTGCTCTGTTTGGTGTGGTGGCTTAGTATGACTAGGAACTGCACCAGATGGATGTGAACAATGGGTTCCTCCATGGCTCTCTGGATGAGGAGATTTACATGGTCCAGCCACCAGGCTCTGAGGACGGTGACAAGGTCTGGCGCTTGAGCAAGTCCTTGTACAGAATCAAATAGTCTCCTCGGTACTGGAACCGGGAGACCACAGGCACTCTGACTTGTGCGGATATGTACAGAGCAAGGCACATCCCTCTCTTTTCATCTGACAGGCGCCTAAGCGGTTCACTGCCATCCTGGTCTATGTGGACGACCTCCTGATGGCGTCTCCCTCCATGGAGGCCATGAACGAGGCCAAGGCGGTCCTTCAGACTACCTATGGGATGAAGGACCTTGGTCCTGAAGTGGTGTTTCTTGGCATAGAGATCGTACGAGACCGCAGAAGCCAAAGTTTCATACCGATTGTGATGCAACAACTAACCTTGTGGTCGTCAGGCCCAGTTCTGGGGCGTGTGCACTCGCCACTCAGAGCTCTCCCTCGTTGGTGCCTGATCCGGGCACATTGAGGGACGCCCTCTCATCAGAGGATGCCGACGTTTGGCGTGTTGCCTGCTAAGATGAGCTTTGTGCCATCCAAGAGCACGGAGTTTACGAGCTAGTCGACCTTCCACCTGGGAGGAAGGCGATTCATGTCAAGTGGGTCTTTCGCAAAAAGCTGAAGCCGGATGGCTCACTGGAACGCCACAAGGCTCGCTTGGTCATTAAGGGGTACTCTCAGATCAAGGGCGTTGATTACACTAACACCTTTGCCCATGTCGGCCTCATGACCTCAGCTCGCCCTCTTTTTGGTGTGGTGGCTCACCATGATTGGGAATTGCACCAGATGGATGTGAACAATGTGTTCCTCCATGGCTCTCTGGATGAGGATATTTACGTGGCCCAGCCACGTAAGGTGACAAGGACGGTGACAAGGTCTGGTGCTTGCGCAAGTCCTTGTACAGACTCAAATAGTCTCCTTGATGCTAGAACCGGGAGATCACAAGCACTCTGACTCGTACAGGATATGTACAGAGTGAGACAGATCCCTCTCGTAATATCCGACTGGCGCCTGAGGAGTTCACTGCCATCCTGGTCTATGTGGACGACCTCCTGATTGCGTGTCCTTCCATGGAGACCATGACAGAGGCCAAGGCGGTCCTCCAAACTGCCTATAGGATGAAGGACCTTGGTCCTGTAGCGGTGTTTCTTCGCATAGAGATCGTACGAGACCGCAGACGCCGGACGCTTCTATTGCATCAGGCCAGATGCACACGCGCTGTGGGAGAGCGCTTCAGTTATCTCCTAGGCGCAGTGCCAACGGCCTCCACACCTCTCACACCTGACGGGCAGGATGTCCTGAAGGTGGACAATGCCACACAGCTTGGGGAGACAGTGGATGTGACCTTGTACCTCCGCCTCATTGGATCTCTTATGTACCTGGCCACTACCACATGCCCCGACATCGCTTTTGTCGTGAACCTCCTTGCACAGTTTTCGCAGGCTCCACATGCTAGAGCCCTCTAGGTTGCTGTGCGAGTGGTGCGGTACGTGGTTTCCACGCCGTACCTCGGACTCTACTTTTGCCGGCAGTGCTCAGAGCTGATTGAAGGTCGCCCCAGAGTCCTGGATGTTGTTTGGGACCTTTTGCGGTTTTTTTGCAGCTTGTAGGATTTAATTGGTGGACTGGCCGTGGCCCCGATTTGCATATCTTTGCATTGTGTGTCCACCGTTTGTTGCCACATGCATGCATGTGACCAGTTGTAGCATCCGGCTTGAGATTTTGCACGTGTCGTTTCAGACGGCGTAGCATTCTGACTTGTCTACGCTGAGTTACGGCTAAAACTGTAGTTTTGGGCCGGTTTTAGGACAGACCTTGCACTGCCGCGTGCGACACCCGCCGTGCGCCGCGGCAGGTACTTATGCCATGGACCTGTCATTTGTCATTCCTCTCTGCAAATGCTATTGAAGAATTCTGACACTTTGCCTTGTGTCCCCTAGCCAAACCCTTGTTGTTGTGTGCACAACTTGTGACTGTCGTCACCGTTTGACCAGACACTGATGCCTAGTCAGCGGCAATATCGCTAGGAACATTGTTAAAGGTTGAAAATCGAAAGTGGTTTGGTTTATGGATGCAAGCTCTAGGTTTCTTGATGCTTGTATAGAGATCTTTCATTCTCGACAAGAAAGCATGGACTATCTTGATCCTATGAAACCAAAGGGACACAACTGAGAAATTAATCTCTTCATTGATAGTACAAAGCACAAAGTACAAGTATCAGCCTTCACACAACTATGTGCGAAGAACTAAGTTGCATGGCATCCCAGATGGGACAATCCTTGTCAGGCCTTCAAGGTTGACGAAGCAAGGGATCTGAGCACTGCCACTGTCTTCAAGGTAGTCAAGCCTCTAGGTAGTGAGGCGTCCTCAACCTAGCCTGCCACAAAAGTGCCAGTCTTATAGGAGTGTTTTAAGCAACTTAAGCAGAGTCTTGTCTTGACTCTATTCACCAAGGTGACGATGATGACAGAGAAGGTAAAGTCTCAAGCCCTTAAAGTATTGAGGCTGCTATATGTGAGAGAGTTGATATTCAGGTGTGCCAAGACCGCCGCCTTATATACATCTGGTCTTGGAAAGTTGACTGCCTGGAAGAGAAGCTTCCTCATTTGTGGTGTTAGTATTCACCTCCTATCTTTGCAAATATGAAGCTTCTCCGTTGAGGAAGCTTCCTCCAGCTCTATGATGTTACTTGGTGCCATAGCCAGCTTTAGGGAAGCTTCCTAATGAACGAAGCTTCATCCAAATTCACGGTGAAGGTTTTTCACCATGTGGCTTCCTTCGGAAGCTATCCTACTACACCGTTTACTCTTCACAGGTTGATGTAGTTTCGGAGATCCTTGTACACGTGGTACATGTTGTTTCCCAACCTTCAGTGCATGGAAGCTAGGCAAGAATAGGTAATCCTGCCTTGTGTATGTGTGTAGCACTGTATAGTGTGAAGCTCCCCATTCTCCCTAGGAATGGATAAAGGGCATGCGCTACCCCGTGCGCATGCCTACACACTATGTACAATACAAGCCCTTTACACCCTAAGGGCCTGGATGCCAGAAAGAAATCTGGCGGTTGATAAGGAGAATTTTGAGTAGTTTTGGACCTGGTAATGTCACCATAAAGCTTTTCATGCCCTTGTTTGGTCTACCGATTGCCATACCGACATCAGTGTTGTTGAGCATACATCTAGCATAGTAATTGTACAGCTCCAACACTCCCCCTCAATTGCTATACTGGTGGTATGATCCCCTCTTAATGTTCTTTGGCTTCAAAGAAATTCCTCGAGTGGCTTCTAGAAAATGTTGTCGAGAAATTGAAGCCATGTTGTCCTGCCGGTGAGAGGTTGGTCAGATAATAATTCAATGTTGGCTAGTGGTGCTAAGGAAAAAACGTTTTCTCCGTTTCTGGGATCATTGGTTGCCGAAATATGTGCGGGGCCTTTTTCGGGCTTCGGGAGACTGAAGCTTGATAAGTTGGCAAAAAGAAAAACAGTTGGGTCGAGTTTGGGCCACTCGAGGAAAATGGAGCAACAAGGAGCAAGTCAAATTCGGAGGTGAAAGGAGGGATTCATGAGGCGTGGGTGCGAGAAGCTATTTCATATTCTAATATTATCACGTTTGGACAGGGTTTGAGAATTTATCAGTTTGTTTTTGTTTTTGCTTTTTTTTTTTTCTCTCGCGCCTACATGCTCCAGGACAGTGAGTTTCTGAATCTGTTGATTGTTTTCTGTATACAAGATCTATCAAAGATAATTCTTTTGCACAGAGTTTATGCTTTCTCTCACGCACCATGTTTTTCCATGGAAAAAGAAAAAAAAAACGCAATCATTTTACAGGCTCGTATGGATCTTGTCGATTAGATTCAATACTTCTCCATTGAGTACAGTGGAATTCATTTTGTACCATGGTAGAATGCGGCCTTCAAGCAAGGGTATATTGTATACCGCGGTAATCCTAAAAAAACCGCGGTAACTTTCCAATACCGTACAAACCGCAATAGCTGTACTAGTATTGGTATAGAGCTGCCTGAAAACCATAATACCTTAGTATTTATGCCGTGGCAGTCTGGTACCGCGGTAATTAAGTACCGTAGTACTGAATACCACAATATTGTAGCCGTGGTTTCAAACAGTCGGCTCCACAAAGTTTGATGTTGGTTGACATGAGAAGAAATTTGTTGCCGGCGGCAAAAACATCGTCATTGCGTTGTCGGTCAGCTACTCTTTTCATTGCCACTTGTGTCTCCGCAAGTTTCTGTCATGTTTCATCCCATATGGTGGAGAAGTTGCGGCGTTGGAAGTCAACCGTGGGAATGTTGCTCTAGATGTGTAGTCCGGCTATTGTGGTAGGAAATTTGTCATACACCACTTCAAACGTAGTTTGACCCGTTGCGGTGGAGATCTCTAAATTATACGCAATTTCAATGGTTAGGAGTTTTTGTGCCCAATCCGTCCCATGAGGTTCACATAATGTTTGGAGAAGTTGTTTGAGTATTTGGTTGGTCTGCTCGGTTTGGCCGTCGGTTTGAGGATGGAACGCCGTTAAAAGCTAGATCCGACTGTAGTAGCAAGTCATCAGTTTGCACCAAAAATGGAAAGTGAATCGACCATATCTTTCTCTTGTGATAGTTTACGGCATGCCGTGTAGCCGCACACTGCGATTTAAAAACATTCGCCTTGTTCCATTCGTGGTGATAATGGTGGTAGTATAAATAAATTACGAATTGTTTGAAAACCTCTTGACGACCAGAAGGATTGCGCCATATCCCTCGGGTGTTACTGGTAGTCCTGTGACGAATTCCATGGAGATGTCATTCAAGGGTTCCGTCGGAATGGGTAGCGGATGTAGAAGTCTGGGTGGCCATGTGCGACAGGATTTTTGTCGCTGACACGTGTCGCAAGATTTGCACAAGTTGGTTACATCGGATTGCATCTTCTCCCACCAGTAGTGTTTTACTAGCTTCCTCAATGCCTTTTCTTCTTCGAAATTTCCACCTGGCCCAATGTCGTGGCACTCTTCAAGCAGCATGCGGTGGAGTTCATTGTTCGGGAGAACGACCACCTGGCGAGTGAATCTTCACTGCCAATAGGGTGCGTCGTACCACCGTTTTGCCTCATCATATCCGCCATGCTGGTCGTAGCCTCGTGTGAAAAACTTCTTGAGATACAAATCTCGTTGTAGCTATAGCATTGCTGCATCAGCCATGAGAACTGATCGGCGGCTGAGTGCGTCTGTTGGGTTGGTTTTGCCTGGTCAGTCCTAAACATCATAGTCGAACCCGGATTCAAGGAACTCCATCCATCAGGTTTGGCGTTGACAGAGGTTTGGCTATGACCTTGAATATTTCAGCGCATGGTGGTCGGTGCGCATGATGCATCGGCCACATTACAGATAGCACTGCCATGTATTGAATGCATGTACGATTGCCAACATCTCCTTCTTGAGTACGGCGTAGTTGAGCTCTGTTCTGCATAGTTTTCTTGACATGTATGCGACCTGTTGTTCTCCGTTGCCATGGTCTTGTAGGAGGACTGTGCCAATGACTTGATCTAAGGTGTCCATAGCCATGAATTTGTCTACCGTTGGATCGGCCAATTTTAGGGCTGGCGTCGAGGTCAGAGCGTTCTGCAAAGCGGTGAATACTTCTTGTTCGCTGTCTTCCAACCTCCAATTATTTTCTTTCCGAGTGAGGCCAAAGAGAGGCGCTCACACTGAGGCATCATCCCATACAAAGCGCCGGTAGTAATTGTAGTAGCTGAGTAAAACTTGAACATCTTGAACGTTGGTTAGCGCCAGCCAACCAATGACTACTGCCACTTTTTTTGGATCAATGGTGATCCGCCCGTCGTTGATGACGTGACCCAAAAAGTCGATCCAACGGCGATCGAAGTCACACTTCAAGAGGTTTCCCAAAAATTATCTTTTTGTAAAACTTTGAGATACACGACTACTTTCCATCGTGCTCCTCCGGGGTGCGACTGTAGACCTGGATGTCATCAAGATACACTACAACAGAATCGTTAAGGTACGGGCGGAAACTACTTTTCATCACGCCATGAACGTTGCCGGGGTATTTGTAAGTCCGAATGGTAATACCATGAACTTGAAACGCCTGTAACGTTGGAACACCATCTTCTCAACGTCGGCGTCCACCATGCAAATCTGGTGAAAACCGCTGTATAGGGTTATTTTGGTGAAAATTCAAGTCCCTGTGAGTTTTTTAAAACGTTCGTTGGCTCGCGCAACATGATAGCGGTTCTTCATGGTAGTGTTGTTCAACGCACGGTAGTCCAAGCATATCCGCATTCCGCCAGTTCTCTTTTTTACAAACAGTACAAGTGCGGTGTTTGATAACGTTGATGGGAGGATGAATCCCTGACCAAGCATCTCATCCAGCTCCTCTTTTAGTTCGGTCAATTTGTGGTCGCTCATCTGATAGGCCCCTCAAACCGTGGGTCCGCTGCCCGGTTTCAGTTCAGTGCGATGGTCTATATCCCGTTGAGGTGGTAGGATTTTTGGGAGTTGGTTGGAGAATAATTCCGCAAACCCTTGGATGAGTGGTGCCAACGCTTTAGGTACCATTGCAAACTTTGTTGATGCCAATGAGGTTGATGGGGCCGACGAGGGTGATGAGTCAGGTGTTGCCACTTTTGCTTCTTCCATTGGCTCGAGATGTATGAGCTACTCTGAGCTCCTTGCCGTATGCATTATTTGGCCACGTTCAGCGATGTCAATAGCACAGATTGTTGCCTTTTTGCTACCATGGATTCCTCTCTTGTTTCCACCTCTGTTGCTTCCACTGATGTTGCTTCCACCGCTGCTGCTTCCGCTGTCGTCTTCCGTCCCATGTGCAGAAGTTGTTGTTTGACACGATCAATATCCACGAAGACTTTGCCTCTGTTCCAGTCGACATGCGGATTGTGTCGGTATAAGAAATGTCATCCGAGAATGATTTTGTGGTCACTCATTGGACAAGACCTCCAGACCATTACATCCCATAGATCTCCCACTTGTAGTCGTAGTGGTTCTCGGAGTCTCCGTATTTGCAATCTTTTGTGGACGATTTTTCCTTCAAACACCCCTTGTTTGTTCTACAAACCCAGCTTGCGAACCATGTCGTTGCTTACAAAACTCTAAGAAGCCCCTCCATCCAATACTTCCAGTATCGTTATGTGACTTTTGCATCCTCGAGGTTGCACTCTTACTAGTATCACCTGTTGGTCGTCCTTGTACCCCTCATCAAACTTTGCGATGTCAAGAACCCTCTACAGCACTGTAGGCCGTTTAGATCTCCGGTCGTTTGATGCAGATCGCTCCTCACGAACAAGAGTTGTGCCTTTCACTCCGGCCCTTTGCCTTTTCCCGACACATTTTTCCTGCGACTTCCTCCCATTTCTGGCCTGCTCCTTACTTTGACAGCTACAAGCAATATGCCCAATTTTTTTGTTGTTGTAGCAAGTGTGCGTATCTCTCTGGTTGATGACATCCACTTCTATCGGAGTCGAGGAGTCCTCTGACTGGCCTTTTTTGTTCCCATGATAACTGTGGTTGGGGGTTCGCCAGCCGTAGGATTTGTGGATCCGAGCGTTGTAGTCAATGTTGTCGATCCTTTTAGCTACTGCAATCATTCGCGGTAAGTCGTTTTGGATGCCAAAAATGGCAATCGCTCATCGGATGTCTTGTTTGAGGCAGTTGTTGTAGTGAAAATAGAGCTCTTCGGCACGATTTTTGCACCAAAGATCATCTCACAGAATCTCCGCGTGTACCCTGTCATGCTACACTACAAGAGGAAACACATGAGCTTGTGCCTAGCGTCATAATTCTTGTTCAGTCATCCAAATCATGTGAGCATCGTGTGCAAGAAATCTTTCCAGATGGTTGGTGGAGTCTGTGCGTCTTGCCATTGCGGGTTAATCTGCTCCAAGGATAGAACACCAGTGATTGGCAAAATTTTACGGGTTTTGTTGGCCTTCGATGATGTTCCGCTAAAATTCTGCTGCCGTTGGATAGCCTTTAGATCAACCCACCAACTTAGTGTCCTGCCACACAAAAGTGGGGCTGTGAGGTCAAATGTTGTACCGTCGTTGACCCCAGTAATGGTGAAGTAAACCTCTTGAAATGTCCGCCACATCCACACAGTTCATCCCTTTGAGTCTGCAGGATGGAATAGTTCTTGAGGGGCTAGGCAAATCTTAGGTTTTCCCGAGAATTGGGTTATTCTTTCGACGAGTACCGTCTCTTGTGTACTTGTATTGTAAAGAGCATCCTTCGCGACATTGAGCTGTTGGAGAAGATGGTTGATTCCCTCAAGCGCGGAGATACGGTTTGCCAGTTCCACATTGAAAAGTGCCTCTCCTCCAGTGCCAGTTGCCGTTCCTCCTGTCGTTGTCCAGGCTGTCCGTAGGGGTGGCTGATTTACTGCCATTATATCCAGGACCGGATTGGTCGTTGTAGCCGTAGGGGTTGATCCACCTATCGTATAGCCTGCCACACCGAAGTTCGTTGCCGCTTGAAGGTTTTCTTGCATAGGTACGTTGTGCTCCTCCATTGCCGAAGTCGTTGCCGAAGACCCGCTCCTGGTCATCAGATGCGCTCGCTCGCTTCACATAGTAGTCATAAATTCTGCAAAGTATTGATGTGCGAGATGCGTTGACGCCTTGTGTGAGGTAGTCCTCCGGATGGGTAAAGTAGTTGGATGCCCCTCCAACAGCGTTGTGCTCTCAAACCAAGTATTATGCCAAATATAACGTAGATTGTGAACAGGCAGAAGTGCAAGCCAGAGCATGATTGAGAATTTTTGACACTTAAGCAATTTATAATTAGCAGTAAGTATACTTCGATGACAAGTTTCGGAATGATCAAACATATGTACACAAGTGACAAGTTACGAGTAAGTTATTCTCGGGGTCGTTGGGTCGATCGTCGAGCAACGCGTGTCGAGTGGCGTCGTGCGTGGTCGAATTCGAGAAGTTGTGCCAAGAAGTTGAGGGGGCTTCGAGAATCGAAGGCAAAGATACAACATACATCTTTATAAATCTAGACATGTCTCCATGTGTTAATAAGTCGACCGAAAGGTCGTAACACCTCCGTACATTATTTTGGAAAGTCGTCGGAGTTGTCAGAAAGTGCGAGGAGGTTTGCCGGAGGGCGAGGGTAGTTGGCCAAATTGTGCTCAACCACCGGTGTGAAAAATCGAGGTCTTGACGAGCGGTGGGCTCTTTGTGTAATGACAGAAATATCCACTCAGAAACATTGGGAACTCGTGTACATCTGGTACATAACATATTCCTAAGTAGGGTTGACGGAAGTACCGTATTCATCCATATTAGTCCCTTTTTTATTTGCTTTTTAGTGCCATGTACATTCTCCTGTATTTGGTTATTTTGTGAATTCTTTGGCCGAGGAATCTGGTGGGAAACATTCCTTTTCTGGGAACGAATTGTTTGCTTCACGTGTCTCGACATGTACTTTTGGTGTGAAGGAATTTTTCATGTGACACATGGGCGAACTAAAAAATTTAATGTACACAAACATGGGTGATAGTAAGGTATGACCAGCACCGTAGTATACCGCGATTTTGTACCGCGGTATTGCAGTACCACGGTACGGTGATTTTTTGCGGTACCGGTACGGTATCTGTACTAACCTGTCACGGTATCCTTCAATCATACTGTGGTATTTTGGCGTGGTATTTTACCGCGGTACCGTTCAACAGACAAACATCAAAATGCATGTTTACCGATATCGCATTACTGGTTGGGCTGTCGAGCATCATGTTCTGTAGGTGGTCGAATGCAACTTTGGCAGGGTCACGCACGTCGAGTGGAACACTTCTGCTTTAATGATGTCTATTTTGAGTAAATCATCAAGCTTCCATTCTCCTTGAAAGAAGGAGACTGACCCCATAGGTTGAGATCCTCAACTCAGGGGTATTGCTTTCAAAATATCCAAGCATGTTTCCTCATCCTCCACTCAACATCGCAACGAGGAGCAAGTCAAATTTGGAGGTCAAACATGGGGTTCATGGGGTGTGGGTGCAAGAAGCTATTTCGATTTTTAAGCTTATCGCGTTTGGACAGGGTTTGAGCATTCATCAGTTTCATATTTGCTGTCTCTCACGTCTACCCGCTCTGGGACATGGTTTTTTTTTTTTTTTCTACAAATAATTTATAAATAAAATTTGTAGACTGTTTTTCTATCTACAAGCTTTGTCAAAGATACTTGATTGCAAGAAAATTATGTTTTCTCTCAGGCGCCATGTTTTTTCACGCAAAGAAACGTTATTCTCTCACAGGATCGTATGTATTGTGTCAATTAGATTCAATACTTATCCAATGAGTACCGTGGTACTGGTTTTGTACCGTGGTAGAATGCGACCTTCAAGCAAGGGTATACCGTGTACCGCAATGCACCTAAAATACCGCTGTATTTTTCCAATGCCGTATGGACCGCGATAGCGGTACCAACATCAGTATTGAGCTGCCTGAAAACCATAATACCCTGGTATTCATGCCGTGGTAGTCTGGCACCGCAGTACTTAAGTACCGAGGTACTGAATACCGCGATGTTACAGCCC
Organism: Penium margaritaceum; assembly: GCA_023375785.1. Lineage (NCBI taxonomy): Eukaryota > Viridiplantae > Streptophyta > Zygnematophyceae > Desmidiales > Peniaceae > Penium > Penium margaritaceum. The sequence goes on from SZWC01008290.1 coordinate 97,840, forward strand.
TGTTCCCAAGGGTGTTGTCACCTCATCCGATGAAACTAGCTCACACATTCCATGGAGACAAACATAGAGCTTCAGAATGCCACATATTCTGAGAGATTGCTTTTAAACCATGTTACACTCTTCCGAATTGAACTACAACATCCTAGAGTCCTCACATTCACACGTCCCTTCAAAGAACGGTGTGGGCATTTGCATCGTTGCATTCATGGATCATGATGCACCAAATTTCAGATTCACATAAACACAAACTTGATATAGCATAACCAACTTCCCCGACCCATGTTGTCACGTTTCCAAATGTTCCAACTTCTTCACAAATTTGACAAAGGTCAGCCTCTTTTGTGCGGAAGGTGATCATGTTTTCAGAAAAATCATGCAAATTTGTACATAATGCTAAAACTTTAGATAAAATCTCATATTGCTGACCAGCCCCCCCCCCCCCCCCCCCCCCCCCCCGCACATCCCTATCGATGAGGTTCCTCAAGTGGTCCAGTGATATGGCCACTGCACACCAATTAAACTACACACAAAAAAAAGACCTCAAATTTCCCTCATTTATATTCTTGTAGTTGTATGCATGTGCTTAACGTTGTCCGACACTTTTCCTTGAAATACACGTACAACAAAATGCAGGGTACCCAACAATCCCATCTTCCAAAGCATGTTTGATCTATATTTTTCTACTTGTGATTCATTATCATTCCCTATCGCGTAACACTTGGTATTAGAGTGGATAAGTGCTAGAGGGACAACCTATGTCTCCACTATTGGTGTGAGTGGCTTCCACCCGTCACGAGCGACGACCAGGAGAGCAGCGGTACAGGAGAGCGCGACGACATGGCGGACATCCAGAGGATTCTGAGACTTCTCTAGCATCTGCGACTTGACTGGTGTGACACAGATGCCTGATGCAGACTCAGGTACAGCCGGAGCTCCGATGGGTGGTGACTCAACCCACCAGCAGCTGCTAGACAGATGCCACGATGCCTCGGGTGCTTGCCGGGTTGGTCTCTAGTTTTTTTGGCAGACTCTAGAGTTTTCTCGGTGAACTGGCTCTCGAGCCTGATTTGCATGTTTTACATTTTCTGGCCACCAGCCAATGTCGGACTTGTGCGTGTGACTAGTCGTTGTGTCCGGCTCGAGATTTTGCATCTCTAGGTTCATACGGTGTTGCGTTTGTGTACCTGTGCGCAGAGTTACGGCCGAAACACTGGTTCTAGGCCGGGTTTTAAGACAAACTGACACTATCGCGTGCAGCACCCGTTGTGCGCCGCGTCAGCTATTTATGCTATGTGCTTGTCAGTTTTCATCTGTCTCTGCAATTACAATTAATTTGAGCTTCCGGACACTCTGTACGTGTCCCTACCCAGACCCTTGCAGTTTCATGCATGACTTGTGACTGTCATCACACATTGACTCAACGGTGACGCTTAGTTAACTGGCAAGCAGTTAGGAAGGTTCCAGGAAGTTTCTCTTGGTATTAGAGCAAACGAACCACAGCTCATTGTGTTGTGCAGCAGAGACGCAACAATAGCAACAACAGTGAGTGATTGCACCGGCAGCCACCCATAGTAGTAGCAGCAAATCCTTGAGGGACCCACCACGACTACGTTATAGCGGAGCGGTGGAGGTAGCAGAGACAGCGGCAACAGCTGCAAGCCACAACAGCCGTAGCAGTGGCGATAGCGGGAAGTACATGCAGTGGGAGCGGCTACCGGCAACAGCCACACCGAGCAACAGCAACAGCACCGGGTGGTAACAGCAGCCGTGTCTGGCTACCAGCTTGTACACACAAAAGAGAGAGGAGAAGCAGCTTGCAACAGCAGCTTGCGGCAGCGGCTACGAGCAGTGGCAGCACACAGTGACGGCAGTAGCTTGTAGCAGCGGCACCATCAGCAGCGAGCAGCAGCGCAGCAGTAGCGTAACACCAGCGACGAAGGCTAGTAGCCACAGCAGAAGATGTAACAGTAGCGACGGCAGATAATGTTGAAAAAATTGCCCCTCCGCATGCCCAAGTGCGGCGCCGGGAGGCGCCGCACTTGGGCATGCGGAGGGGCAATGTTTTGCCCGACGAACCGCCAGAAAGTGTTAACCTCGCTCCGGCGGATCTGGCGACTCGAGTATTGCTTGGATCTTAAAATGGAGGATTGTCTCTAAAATTTGATGAGTCGTTGAGTCTGGTGGAAGTTGTTTCACCGGAATCGGACAAGTATCCAGGGAGATATGGCCTTCCAAAGTTGGGGTATGCGCAGCGGATCTGGGAGCCGGCTGCGACTCGAAATCCGGTCGATAATCGACCGGACGGAGTAACAAAAATACCATCTGGAGAAATTGCTCCGATAGGCCTGCCGAGGCATCCGGTGGGTGATCCACCTGATCCGGCGGATCATCCACCGGATCCAGTAGTGCAGGTTGTTACTGAGGGACTTAGCCAAAAACTTGGCTTGGCGTCCGAAACTCAGTGGTACGTTTTGTTACTCGGGGACTTGGTCAAAATTCTGACTGTAGGTCCGCGGACAGGTTTTGAACCTTGTCACATCCCATCACCAAACGCGACCCAAAAGTGGGGAGGGTGCGTGGAAACAGTGCAGGAGACCCCCACACCATGTGCAATGGGATATGCGCCTTGGGAAAGGCGCTTCGCACGTGAAGGATGGCGCAACGGCGAGTGGTGGCGTCAGGCTTCTGTGGTGGGTGAGACCTGTGCTTTGGCAAGCATAACTTGGGCTATGCTTGGCCGAATCGCGCGCGTTTTGGTGCGTTGGAAAGCTCATGACTAGCCCTATAAATGTTGTGAGCATATCCATGTTAAGATCCCTAACGCAAAACGACGTTATTCCCTTTGCAAACTGACTTTCTCTAAACTCCTGCTCACATAGCGTGAGGCGACCAGAAAGCTCACGCTCAGTCTCAGATTCGCCCAAAACAGTAGACGTGAACGAATAGAGTCTATCAGACCAGCGTCAGGACCGCATCCACGCGGTTTTCGTCCTGACAGCTAGTAGTTGTAGCAGCAGCAGCGTAGGGTAGTAGCCACAACAAAAATTGGAGTAGTAGTAGCAGCGAGCAGCAGGCACAGCGGCAGGAGCAGGAGCAGTGGTGGTGGTGGTGGCAAGCACCTGGAACATGCCACGACAGCTCGACACAAGCGCAGTAGCAGAAGCATCAGCCCGCACAGCGAAGGCAGCCGCAGCGGGAGCAGCTATCCCTGTCACTCGTTAGCAGCACAAAGCTACCCTTCATCTTTGCGTTGCAAGCGAGCTCGTCCACAAAGCTTGACGAGCTCGCCAAGCGAGCTCTCTCGACGAGGCCGCTCGAGGCGAGAGTCGAGCCAGACACAGGAAAAAGGAGGAAAGGGGGGATCTCAAGTGGGCATTCAAGAAAGACGTAGAGAAGGAGTATCCCACTCGCGCCGAGCGTATGGTGAACCAAAAAGAGGGGGAGGTGCCTCCTACTCCCGTTGACTTTGGGAAGTGAGTTTTTTTTTTCTCTTTTTTGTTGTTTTACCTTTTAGTGTGGCTTGAGGCCACCATTGTCGGCTGACGACGGGAACCGCAGTAGCAGAAGCCGCCACAAGAGTCACAGCAGTAGCAGCAGTAGTGAAGGTGGCTTGAGGCCACAGCCATCGGGTATCGAGGGCACCCGGTGTAGTTTCATCAGCACCGAAGGAGACTTGAGGTCGCTCGTTGCAATAGTTGTGCTATTGCCTCCGTGTGGCAGTAGTGCAACATTGTAACAACACACTATGGCTGAGGTTGTGGCCGTGATTGACGACATCGTATCCGTATGAGAGACGTTGTTGCATTCGTATCCCTCTCCGTGGTGCTGTGTGCCACCGGGATCGAGTGTGCAGGACTATCATCCATGTTAAGCTCTCGACATGAGCTACAGAGGATGGCCGTGGGCGTTGCGAGCGTCGTCGTTTTTGCATGAGCCTCAGTTGTGGCAGCCGCCATAGGCACAGTCGTCGATGCAACCGTGGCACACACCCCACTTGTCTTCAAGGTTTTTGTCCTACAACTGTCGAGATAGGCAGCATGGCTGGCGCCAGTGCCAAAATCACCCTCCTGGGTGGCATCCTCCTTGGGTACGATCCTCTCCACCTCCTCCTTTGGTGGATATGTCACCGAGTGATGCCACAACGCTTCTGTGTGGAGATATGGCCACCCTACATATGGAGGTCCGGATCCTCCACCGTATGGTCCAGCAGGTCCTTGACAACGTGACTTCCGAGCAAGCTGCCATTCCGCCGCTAATGTCACCTCCCACTTCATCTCCATCCTCCTCACGATCCTACATCCCTTCCTCCAACAATGCTAGTATGCCAGATCTCTCTTCTACATCCATCGCCCTCTGCTCCGTTGTGGAGGCTGTCGACATCATACCGACGGACGGATCCTCAATGCCTAGCCATACCGCTCGTGCTTGCACTAGTGCGCGGTGGCGAGCTGCTCTTCTTGCACATCGTGATCAGGCAGCACCATTAGATGCAGATGTGGGAGGAGTCACATGTGACGGTACCCCCTCGTCCGCTGTCTTCGGCTTGGTCTGTGGAGTCCCCACGGCTTTTGTCGAGGTGTCAGTCGTGGGGGGGATGGTTTGTCCGCTAAAGAACGCGGTGGAGCTTGGCATTGGTGAGGTGAATGCTGTGGAGCGCAGGATGGTTAAGGCGGATGATGCTACATAGCAGGCTCGGATAGCATAGAGTTTGGCGGGTGGAGACGTCCGCCCCGATGGAGACTCTTTTTCAGAGGAGGATTGGTCCGATGATCAGTCAAAGTCAAGGATGGAGATGGTGATTGTTGATGCCTTGGCAGATGATGTGGCGACGGTCGATGCAGGAGTTGCGCCCGATGATGTGCGCGCTCCCGCATTAGCTGGTGTGGAGACGGCTGCCATGGTGCCAGATGCCGTAGCAGGTGGAGCACGTGATACAGATGCTGATGCTCGGCCCATAGCAAACGCCCTTGTGTTCTGGCAAACAGTGCTGGGCAGCACGAGCAGGTGATGGACCGCCAGGACGAGCTTGCACCAATCACCGTCCGCATGTGCGACATACCGCCAGTAGCATATGAGCTTTCACCAATCACCCCTACAGGTGTGGCTGCCATGGTGGATGCAGAGCAAGCAGCGGACCTTTGATTTATCACTGCCCTGACCGGTGTTGCGGACTCCATGGTGGTTCAGGCAAATGACACAGCTACACATGTCCGAGGTACAGCTCCTATACCCGAGCGCCTGCACTCCACGGTCGTCGAGCAGGAGGCAGTGATGGCCCGAGAGGAGGCGCACATGCAGAGTCTCATAGTCGAGCTCTGGAAGGCCAGTAGCCGTTATTACACTGCGGATGTTCCAGCGCGACGGGCTGCCAAGGAGTGCGTGGAGGATGTGGACATGTATCTAGAGGCCGCTAAGAGGTCTCTACAGGATGCACGTTGGGGACGGGCGGATGTTCAACAACAGGTGGACGATTGGTTACGCACCTGGGATTGGGAGGAGCCCAAGGACGTTGTACGGGCTCTTGATGACGACGTCAATGTAGCAGAGGCAAATTCATTGAAGGATGCCGATGTCCGGCCAACAGTTGATGGCCGAGTGACAGGTGTGTCACCAGCAGCCGGTACCTCCACAGTAGCATCTCCTACAGATGTCGACATGTTGTCTGGTGTTGACGCCTTGCCTGCAGTTAGTGACCAGGCGGCACTTGACCCGACGATTGACGTAGAGGACGCCAACTTGTGCAGCAAGCAGGCTCAGCTACACTCCTTCCTACGCGATGAGGCGACGAGGCTACAGGAGGCTGTGGCTCGTGCCGATGCGCACGCGAGCGAGGTCCACCGTCAGGTTCGTTCTGCGTCTGACCGCCTACATGCTGCAGATGCAGCCAGCCAGCCAGCAGTTGCAGCACAGCTCGACGAGTTCTATACACGTCTCGACCCTGTAGAGTCTGTATGGCGATGTGCAGCTCAACAGTTGGCAGACATACAGCAGGTGATTATGTTGGAGGAGAGCCTCAATGCTGTACCAGTCAGCTCAGCAGGTGATGATAGCAGTGACGACGACGATAGCGATGACGATGACGGCGCTCAGGGGTGAGGCTATGTGCGAGCACATCCCACCAGCATCGTAATCACCCTTGTTATTGAAGTGCAGGGGTATGTGGCCATGGGGGAGCCGTGCTCCCTCCTCAGGGATTGTGTTCAAGCCCATCAGCTTTGCTCGTGCTGTCCGCCTCTGCAGCCCAGGGGGAGTGTTGGTGTGTGGGCTTTGGCCTGACACCATTATGAGGACAACGAGGTTACTTGGGGTGTGGCACGATGCTTTGGTCAAAGTTGTGCTGGTTGAGACTCGCGCACCTCGTGAGTTCTACCGGTGTGACGCAAAGACCCATTGCCTCCATGTGCTGTGTATGTTCCATGCATGGTGTGGTCGAGACCCGGACACTTGGAGACATTTTTCGGGGCCACGAGGAGACCTTGTTTCTAGGTACCTCTTGCATAATGTTTGACGCATAGGTGTGTGATTGACTTCTTACATGGTCAAGACCTTGGCACTTGGTGGGATGCAACATTGTCACGAGGAGACCCTCTGGAGTGGTATGCTTGATGGGTGCTCGCCATGATTGGTTGCCCGAGCCATCATTCCCTGCCTTCGCTCAGACATCGTTATGGTAATAGTTGTGTCAGCCAGGGGGAGTGTTGGTGTGTGTGGCTTCCACCCGTCACGAGAGACGGCCAGGAGAGCAGCGGTACAGGGCATCTACGGGATTCTGAGACGTTTCTAGCATCTGCAACTTGACTCGTGTGACACACATCCATAATGCGGTCCCAGCTAGAGCCGGAGCACCGATGGGTGGTGACTCCACCCACCAGTAGCTGCTAGAAAGATGCCACGACGCCTCGGGTGCTTGCTGGGCTGGTCTGCACTTTTTCTCGACGATAGAGTTTTCTCGGTGAACTGACTCTCGAGCTTGATTTGCATGTTATGCATTTTCTGTCCACCGATCGATGCTGGACTTGTGCGCGTGACCAATCGTAGCGTCCGACTCAAGATTCTGCACCTCTAGGTTCAGACGGTGTTACGTTTGGGTACCTGTACGCATAGTTATGGCCAAAACAGTGGTTTTGGGCCGGGTTTTAGAAAAAAACCGACACTGTCGTGGCAACACCTCCAGTGCGCCACGTCAGCTATTTATGTCGTGTGCTTGTCAGTTGTCACTTCTCTTTGTAACTGTTTTTAATTTGAGCTTCCTGACACTCTGTGCGTGTCAATAATGCGTGATGTACATACACATGAGGCGATAACAACAAAAGATGTCACATGGTGCAAGACCAAACATCGATCCAACAGGCACATCGAATCCCTTGCTGTTGCTGCCCCTAGGAAGAATTATACTTACAAGCACGACGCCAGGCATGAGTCACCTAGAGCGATTAAACAGTGATGTCGTGAGAATGTTGTCCTTGCTTGAGATAGATCAGCAACTGTCTACTCGAAAAATTCATTCCGTAATGTAGGAGGTCCATTCATTACAAGCACCAGAGACAGTACTTGCCGAGAAGGACACCAACTCTCAAGAAGACACCGAAAGTTTTTGGTCATCCTCTGGTTTATCAATTGTTATGATTCCAGTGGACTGAGGCTATGCGTTTGATTGCTAAGTTGCATTTAGTGATGTGTGAGCAGCAAGGGAAAGGAACACAGGATTGGCTGATAGGGTGGATTAAGGATGGAGCCGTCACAGTGAATGATATATGGCATATGCAACATGCAGTTGTAGTTGCAGTTCACACGACTACATCATCATGGACGCCTCACATCGTCAATGCACAAGAAGGAGAACCTTCTTTCTACAAAGCATCCTGACATACATGCTGCAGTCCCCCCCTCCT